>ML808678.1:73498-87561 GCA_009831015.1 Picea engelmannii | reverse complement strand
TATTTACTTCTTATCAACCATGAAAAAACAATAATGAGTCATATTTACATCAAACACTATTGGGTCCATTACCCAAAACTTTGTGCTACGGGTCTTTCTTCAAGGGTTGACATCAATGACAACCAACCTTAATCAACACATGCTTGGTCTTGGTCTGTCTTTGGTGTTTTGGTCTTAGTCTTGGCATCGTATTGGAAATCTACTATTGAGGAAGTTTTGTTGGGTTTTCTCCCCCATGAGGGTTTCCTAGGATAAATGTCACATACCTTGTGATTGTGTTTCTTTCAGTGATCCTCTTTATACTTTTGTTTTGGAAATGCATTGAATGCTCATGAGATTTGGAAATAACCTAATAACAACAGTAAAAAATTAACATGGTATCATAGCTTGACTAAATAAAGTATCTTTCACTTGGTATCTTGATGTTTATGTTGTCATACAATAATATTATGGATTCTTATTGAAGATTATTTTTTTACCAAAGACCACCTTGGGAAGTGCGCCTTGCCCTAACGCATCTTTTGGCAGCTTGAGCGAACTTTTTCAGTGGCTAGATTCTCTAGAAAGTCAAATCCTAGTTTTGATTGGTACTAGAAAATCGAGAAACCAGAACCAGTACAAGAAGTACCAGTCTAGGAGTAAAACTTGAAATTTTCTGAAATGGTCTGCTCTAGCAAACTCCCCTCAGCTCAGCGCATCTCCTGTTAAGTTCAGTTTCATTTTTTGAGCACTTTCATTTTCTAGTCATTTTCTTAGCTCCAGGTCAAGATGTCTGCAAGCACCAAGCTTGTTGACAAGTTAGAAGGTGCGGAAAATTTTAGTTCCTAGAAGTACATAATTGGACTCATTTTTGAAGAGAATGACCTTGAAAAATTCATAAAAGAAAATGTACCAGAGCCTGAAAAAAACGCATCCAAAGAGAAGTACAAGAAGGATATGATTAAGGTTAACAGAATAATTGTAGATTCCATTAAACACCACTTTATCCCTCAAGTTTCTTCTAAGAATAATAAAAAATATATGTTTGATTCCCTAACCAGAATGTATGAAGGAATGAACATCAACTATAAGATGAACTTGAGAACCCAACTCAAGAATACAAAGATGCAAAAAGGAGAAACAATTCAAGACCATTTCTCTAGGGTTTCTAAATTCAAGGAACTATCAGAGGCAATTGGAGACAACTTAGATCAAGATGAACTCATGATGACAACTCTTAAAGGTATCATAAGACCTTGGGATGCCTTCATTCAAGTTATTTGTGCAAGAAAAAAGAAACTCCAATTTGTCAGTTTATGGGAAGAATGTGTTCAAGAAGAAGCAAGAGTAGCTAATCGAGAAGTATTTCTATTAAGAGATGAATATCAAGCCCTAGTTGCTCATGCTAATGGTGGAAAGAGAAAGTATCATTTTCAAAAGGACACTCACTTTCATAAAGAGTCTCACTCTCCAAAGAGATTCAAGAAATATCATATAAGGGTCAAAGAAAGGGAAAAGATTTCTCCTCTTACCAATGTTATCATTGTGATAAGATGGGACACGTTGCTAAGAATTGTCATGCCATAAGGGAAGAATAAAAGAGGAGAAATAACAAAATACATCATGTGCATGCAGCTGAAGATGATGAGCGACCAAAGAAGTTATCTAAAGAAGAGATTGAAGAATATGTTTTGTTTTTTGCTCTCTCAAGATCTGTGACACCTGGAGAGGATACTTGGCTCATAGATAGTGGTGCCTTTAAGCACATGATAGTGTTCTCTCCACCCTTATATAAAATGACACCCCCTTGTTATCCCCTAACCTAGGGATAACTAATGATATCATGTCTCGAGGCCCACAGGTCCTAGACATGAAGTGTCGAGAGCCGAAAGACTTAAGCATGGCCCCAGAGGGCCCCTCTTTTCTCCAGTGCATCCTATTTATCAACAACAACAATATCCATCCCACCACCCTGGTTCTGAAGTAGCAGTAATTATTGCTCCATAAGCTAATGAGTCCAGGTATCATGGTATGTGTCACTCTGATTATTGAATCACTTGAATATGTTGCATTGAATTCTCATTCATTTCATAACATTTGCTTGGAAATTATGCTCTTTGAATTGTTCATATCTGGAAGGGTGACTTGATGCCCTAGTAATTTGATATCCCTTTAGGATGGGTTCCCACTGGGTGGGTCTATGAAATGTCATTGTCCATTCCATCCATACTTACCACTTTCCATCTTTATTCCTCTCATTTTCCCCCTAGCTTTGTTCGGGCATTGGGATTTTCCACACTGGGAAGGGTTGTACCTTGCCTTGTGGGAAGAAGGGGCTAAAGGCCCAAAGGGTAAAAATAACTAGAAAGAGTTAAAATAAAAAATGAAACCTTTGAGATGCTTCACCGAGGGATTCCTGAGAAAGCAATAAAAATCTTCTCAGTAAGAAAAGGGAACCCATAAGATAATTAAACACTCAAGGTATTAGTTGGTGGACATGAGGTCTCATCACGAGCATACCTATTATGACCATGGGCATGTAGTAGTATGACACTACTATCTATCTGGTCACCAAACTAGGGTAGTGGCTCTTGGTGGCATATCTAAGAGAAAGGGGCTCTCATCACGATCCAACCTTCTCATCTCCATGAAATTCTTGTGGATAATGCTGTCACCAAGCCAGGATAGTGTCCCTCAACTCTTCCCTTGAATCATAAAAGAAAAAGATAAAAAGAAATGAAGCTAAGAATAAAAGGCATTGAATGGGATAGGAAACGATGGCATCCATGACAAGGTGCAAATCACCCTCTACAAAGGCACCCATAGGTAAGACTTACATTTCCATGTTATCACTGCATCTCATGCCCAAACACTTACCCACACACCACCTCATACACTTACATGACTATATTGGTCCTCACTTGGGAAACACCCCAAACTTAGGGAGCATTAGCCCAATAGGACACCCTGAGACCTTCTCCAAACCTGAATTGTTAAACTGCATAACGTGTTTGAGCATTTGTCTAGGTAAAGGTGGGTTTGATGCACATGTTTGAGTAATTTAATTATTGGATGTGATTTACATGTTATGATCCATGTGACTTATGAACCCCTGTAGGGCATAATTGTTGTTGCTGCAGGACCTTGTCCAATGGACAGGTACACGTGGGAATGATTATCTCGGACCTCCATGGGGCTGAAATCACACATATGGATGTTGTAACCCCAGCCAGGGGCAGGGAGACATCATATACTTTTACCAGGAAGAAAGAAGGACATCACCTTTGGAGGCACCCTCACAGACCTAGACCCAGGGGGATCTTGCTCCTCCACATAGACGTTGGCCCTAGAAGGCCCATGACATTATCATCATGACCCTGGATGTTATCTAGATCTAGGGTTTATGTTTTGGAGGCATTTATGAGCCTAGTGGCATGTGTGGGATTCATCTGGGACCTTTGGAGGCCAAGTGACCTACCTTTTAGGCCCAACATTCCACCTAAGGGCCTCAATGTCAACCTAGAAGGGCATAACATCACCCTTGGAAGTGTTTTTAAATGCTAATTAATTTTATTTATGTCTAAATTGAATTTATTTGTAAATTGGCCAAGTCGACTTTTATTTGACCTGAAATTAATTAAAGGTCACCAGTTTTGTATAAATAAAAATAAAGTACATTCATTTTTACATCATAACTCCTCACACAAGAGGCGAGGATTGAAATTTGCACCCTAGAAGGGCTATTGTCTGAAATTGTGAGGCACACTCTTGTATAAGGCTAATTTTTTGCAAGTTGGATCAATCTTGGAAGCTTTTATGGTGATCTTGCATGGTATTCCATGATTATTCTTGGTCCAAGTAGGTAAAATGTGCATTTTTTGTCATCTATTAAATGGTTTATGTATGGTTTTATTTTCTCATACAAGATTATGAAATTGCATGATATGCTTAATGCTTGAAGTAAGGAACTTAAATTGCTACTTTCTTACTTTCTATTGGCCAAGATTTTCATTGAATTGATCTAGTAACTAGTGAAACCCTAGAGCCCTAGTTTCCTAGCACTCTAAGGTTTTGACCTAGTTATCTTTGCGTAAGTTGTTATCCCATAAGAATCCCAAGGAGAGAAAGGTTCTAGGGCCTAGAGTTGCCTACACCCTAGTATCTTGTTTTCTTGAAGAAAATGCATAGGGGGACTTAAGTTACTACTTCTCCTATGAATTCCTCTTGGAATTTTATGCACTATCAAAATTGATTTGAAGCCTTAGAAGAAGTTATCCACTTGAATCCATAAGCCCTAGAAGGCACTAGTTTTAGCCTCTCCCTTATTGAAGGATTGATTAAACACTCAAACTCTCTTCCTTGAAGCTTTTACTAACTTCTACTAACCCTAAACTAGACTAATTCACTAGTTAACTTGTTGTTGTTGCAAATCACTGCTACAACCATACTAATATACATTAATTTGTTGCATACGCCTACATAACTTGCATCTAACTCACTCAGAAATTGCTTGTGATAATCTCCAAATGATCTATTTGATAAATGCTAAGTTTACATGATATTTTCTTGCAATTCTGAGCACGAATACTTCTTGTTGTTACAAAAGATTTCTACAACAATCTAACTGCAGCAAATTCTATGCAAAATTGAGATTTATTACTAGCTAGACATTGCCAAAATTGCTTATGACAATTAAATATCATTTTTCCTAGTTAAAGTTACCTTTTCTTGTCTTTTTCAAGCAGTTTCAAGGCATACTTTTTGTAGTTGTTATAAAATACTTATTGTTGTTGTAAACTATGATATTGCTGCAATTTTATATCATCTATCTTATTTTTCGAAGGTTCATGGTCTTATGAAGCACTAACAATAAGTTTTGTACTTGAAAGCTGCCATATTTTCTTTGTTGTCTTGTTCTGGGTAGGCACACTCCATATTTACTATTGATTCATCTCTTAAAGACCCGATGACCCTTTGAATTGAGTGACCAGTGAGAGGGGGGAATTATTTCATCCTTTCCTTAGTCTTATAAGCCCTTTAGGTCACTGGGGACGTCTCCTTATGGTAATCTTCATATAATCCTAAACATAAAGGGGTTTCCTATTAAGGTGACAATGATCGGTCACCCCCTATTACGCAATCTTGCTTCACTTTCCTTGGGCTTTGGGAAAGTACATATTGCGTGATAACATTTTTTGCGCCGCTGCTAGGGAACATCGAGTCAATTTTCCTCAAACAACAATTTTTTGGTAAGCCTTTATCCAAAGCCTTCATTTCACAAAGCTTACCTGGCGACTTCACTAAGGGTGATTTCCTCACTCCCTTTGATAATCCTTAAGAGGATATATGGAAACTCCACTAAATTTTTCTAAGGTGTCACCTTACTCTCAACTTTGTGATATTTCGAAAATATGGGATCATGGTGCCCCGGGAACAAGTGTATTAGACTATTGATTTCAAAAGTTTTCAAGGATACCCACATTATTTTGATGCAAAATGGTTAAACAACTCTCCAAGATTTAGAGACCTCCCAATTACTCACATTGTATAATTATTGAAGTATATAAGTGAGATAGAATTGGAAGTGGAGGATGTTCTGGTAGAATTTTGCATGCTTTCTCTGCCATCGTTTTTGCAAGATTGGTTTAAGGGTTGTTGCGAAGATAGGGGTATATAATCTTTCGTAGACCTCATCAGTAGGTTTATTGAGTTTGTCAAACCACAATTCTAGACATATGAATATGCCCTTCAAAATCTCACAATAGCCTAGATGACGAAGGATTTGTTGGAAGATTGGTTGTTGTCATTGATGTCAACCCTAGTCATTGATTTTGGACCACAAGATTGATGAAGTTGTTTGGACTTGAAAAACAATGCACATGTAGATACAACACCCATGGATGGATAGTATACACCATGTTTTTTTCAGTAGTATGTGACACATCACATGGATCCTCATGGTTGAGGATAAATGAATTTTTGAAGATGACAAAGTGAATTGAAGAAGGAAGTACATGTAAGCCCTGGAAATAATTAAAGAAAAGAATTACAAAATAAGAAAGTGTCAGGTCGGCCCTACTGTTAAAAGGAAGTGACATAAATGATATACATAAATATCATTATACATTCATTTGATACACAAGTCAAATTTCAGAGGAAATCAGAAGTAAAGATGGCCAGATTTCAAGGGAGGATGAAGTCTTTTGGTGATGTGTTCTAAGGTATGTTATTTTCAGGTGATCTTACCATTTTCGTTATAACTTTTTTTCTAGAATGATTCAAATGCTGAAATTGCTATGGTATTGAGAAGACATATCAAGGTACCCGTGGTAAAATTTTCAGCTCTTGATTCACTTTAATTATGGAGATACACTTTGTGGAAGATAGGGTTTTTGACCCATCCTGAAGCTAGTCAATAAACAAGTGTTCCGGGTAAAACAATAATAACTTCTTCATAGAGAATCCAAATGAAGTGGGACCAATTTAATTGGAAATATTATGAACTATATTTTCTTGTGTACGAGTTTCAGAATATGATGTTAAATATTGAGCGCAGGGAATTTTGTACAAGTTCACTCTCCTAAATAAATCGGAATTGAATAAAGTCTACCATTTTTTCTATAACTTCTTTTTGGGGAGGATTCAAGGAGTGAAACTTGGAGGATTTTCAGAGAATACATTGAGTAATATTATCTATAGGATCAAATTATTCCAATAATTGAAGAATTACAGAAGTTGAACAAGTCTCAGGAAGCATTATCATGCTCTATGTGATGGTTGGTTGATGGTGATGATTTAATGTAAAGCTTTATTATCTCTCATATATTATTCGGTGGAAGGAAGGAGCAAGGATGGGGAGGTCAACCCTCTATTTATATTGGATGATTGTATCTTCCTCTTGGAGGTTTATCCCTCTCTTTATATTTGGAAGTTGTAGCTACCTTTGAAAGTCATTACTTCCCTTGAACAATAACTATTGATTATTTCTCATATATTGTGCATGGTGTATTGTGGTGTATTGGTGTCACTCTTATACTATTGTTCATTTCTCATTGGATATAATTGAATTGTTTAAGTATAAGTTGAAAAGATTTTTAAATTGTACTTGATATTGATTCACCCCCCTCTCAGTATCAACAATTGGTACCAAAGCAGGTTACCTTCAGTACAGTTTAACCACTGGAAAGAAGATCCTAAGAAGAAATGGAAGACAAAATTCCAAGTGGAATTCCACCATTTGATGGAAGCAATTTTGAATACTGGAGTAATAGAATGGAAACTTACTTGAAATATTTTGGGGAATATGTTTGGTTCTCAATTGCTTCAGGATACAATGCTTTGAAGAAACCAAAGACTGCAACTCAGAAGGAAACAAAAATGAACAACAAATTGGCAATAGATACCATTCTGGTTGGATTGACAGATTCAGTGAAATCCAAGGTGGGATCATGTGCATCATCAAAAGAGCTTTGGGACAAGCTACAAAACCTTTATGCAAAGGAAGAAGCAACAGAAGAAGAAGAAGTTGAAGCAAATTACAACATCTCAGATTTCAAAGAAGCAAATAGAGGTTAGTTCTTTTGCTTTAATTGTGAAGGAGTAGGACATGTTGAATTTGAATGTCCTTATCCAAGGATTGAAATATATGACACTGAAGAAGAAAATTCCAATGAAGAAGAAGAAAAGCATGAAGCAAAAATTATTCAAGAAGAAGATGAGAATCTTAAAAAAATGAAGCATGTTGAGATTGAAAATAGCAAGCTCAAAGACACGCATAGAAAACTAAGAAGTGAATTTGGTAGTTGTGGAAAGACAGTTATAAGCTTGAAGAAACAATTAGAAGACTTTGAGAAACTAAGAGAAGAAAACATTTCCTTGAAAACTCTACTCAAAGAAGAAAGAAGAATAGAAGAAGAAAGGAATGTCCAAATGATGAAGAAAGAAGAAGATTGTGAGAAACTTGAACAATAAGTTGTTTCATTGAGGAAAAGCTTAAGAAACTCTCAAGTTCCAAAAGACTTAACACATGTTGGATGCATGGGTGAAACTTCATAAAAAGAAGATGCAAATATCAACAAGAAGGTTGAAGAAAGAGATACACATATAGTTGATGAGAAGTGGACCAGGATACCAGAAAGAAGGAATGATTACAAAAGAGATGAATATCCAAGAAGACATCCTACCTTCAGGAATCAAAGAAGCTTCAATCTGTATGAAGGAAACTACAGAAGTGTAGATCATGAACCCAGATGGACTACATCACAAATAAGGCCACTTACTCCAAGGTATCAAAATTTCTTTCTTGGTCATTGTTATACTTGCAAAAAATTTGGACATAAGGAAATTAATTGCGGAATCAATGAAATGAACAAATACGCAAGAAACATGAATGGTGTAAATAGAAGATATGGAAATAATCGTGGATTTGTCAACAAAAGTTATAATTCATTTTCCCCATTGATGGACAAAAATATTGTATGCTACAAATGTAATTATCTTGGTCACAAAGCACGAGATTACAGATATATGAATAAAGATGTCTCTATGCCAACCACAGTATGGAGAAGGAAAGAGATTCCAAACAATGAAGATTGTCGAATAGCATTAACCGCTGAAGAATGTAAAGAATAAGATGACTGGTACATAGACAGTGGATGTTCTTCACACATGACCAGGGATCAAGATAAATTCATCAGCTTGAAGAGAAAGGTTGGCAATGCTGCATTTGGAGATGACTCATCTGCCAAAATACTTGGAGAAGGTGTAGTAGAGCTTGGAAGAAAAAATGTAAAAGCAAATAATGTTCTATTGGTTGAAGACTTTAAGCATAATCTACTCAATGTTAGTAAAATGTGTGATCAAGGATATACTCTTACGTTTGACTCTCGAAAATGTAAAATCAGAGAAAATAACTCAGGAAGATTGGTTGCAACTGCAACAAGAAGACCAAACAATATATTCATCCTAGACATGAAGAAGAGAGATAAGACATAAGCCACACAAAAGGATTCCAAGGAAGAAAAAGTCCCAAAGACCAAAAATAAGGATGAAGTATTATTGAGTGCCACATGTTCATGGGGAGCAGCCCCAAAGAAGAAGGTTACCTTTTTCCATCAAACTCAGGGGGAGAAGCCCTACCCTTTTCCATTGATGTCAAAGGGGGAGAGAAATTGGGATCATGATGATAAGGGGAGCATGAGTGTTGCCATCAATAAAAAAGGGGGAGATTGTTGGAAGATTGGTTGTTGTGATTGATGTCAACCCTAGTCATTGGTTTTTGACCGCACAATTGATGAAGGTATTTGGACATGAAGGACAATGCACATGCAAATAAAAAACCCATGGATGGATATTATACATCATGTTGTTTCCAGTGGTATGTGGCACGTCACGTGGATCCTCATGGTTGAGGAGAAATGAATTTTTGAAGATGACAAAGTGAATTGAAGAAGAAAGTACATGTAGGCCTTGAAGATAATTAAAGAAAAGAATTACAAAATAAGAAAGTGTCAGGTCGGCCGTAATTTTAAAAGGAAGTGACATAAATGGTATAACTAAATATCATTATATATTCATTTGATACACAAGTCAAATTTAAGAGGAAATCAGAAGTAAAGAAGGCTAGATTTCAAGGGAGGATGAAGTCTTTTGGTGATGTGTTCTAAGGTATGTTATTTTCAAGTCATCTTACCATTTTCGCTATAACTGTTTTTCTAGAATGATTCAGATGGTGAAATTGCTATGGTATTGAGAAGACATATCAAGTTACCTGTGGTAAAATTTTCATCTCTTTATTCTCTATAATAATGGATATACACTCGGTGGAAGATAGGTTTTTTACCCGTCCTGAAGCTAGTCAATAAAAAAGCGTTCTGGGTAAAACAATCATAACTTATTCATAGAGAATCCAAATGAAGTGGGACCAATTTCATTGGAAATATTATGGACCTTAGTTTATTTTTTGCGAGTTTCAAAATATGATATTAAATTTTGAGCGCGGGGCATTATGTACAAGTTCTCTCTCCTAAATAAACCAGAATTGAATAAAGTCTACCATTCTTTCTATAACTTATTTTTGCAGAGGATTTAATGAGTGAAACTTGGAGGAGTTTCAAATAATACATTGAGTAATATTATCTACAAGATCAAATTATTCAAAGAATTGAAGAATTACAGAAGTTGAAGAAGTCTTAGGAAGCATTATCATGCTCTATGTGATGGTTGGTTGATGGTGATGATTTAATGTAAAGTTTTATTATCTCTCATATATTCTTGGGTGGAAGGAAGGGGCAAGGATGGAGAGCTCAACCCTCTCTTGATATTGGAGGATTGTATCTTCCTCTTGGAGGTTTATCCCTCCCTTTATATTTGGAAGCTGTAGCTACCTTTGGAATTCATTACTTCCCTTGAACAATAACTATTGATTATTTCTCATAAATTGTGCATGGTGTATTGTGGTGTATTGGTGTAACTCTTATACTATTGTTCATTTTTCATTGGATATAATTGAATGGTTTAAGTATAAGTTGAAAAGGTTTTTAAATTGTACTTGATACTGATTCACCCCCCTCTCAGTATCAACATGATTCACCACTGAGATTGTGGAAGATATCAGGGATGTGTACCATAGTCAATACCAAGAACCCTTTGATATAGAAGGAGAGATTTATGAAGAAATTTGTCAACCCCTTGAAGAGGAGCATGAATTTTCCCATGATTCGATAGAATGAAGTAAATATTTAAATAAAGAAGTGAATTATGAGGATGAAGCACTAGTATATGCTCCTCTATCCGATGAAGCTCTCCAAGATCCTATATCTCCTGCACAAGATGAAGAGAATGAGGTGAGCCATTTTCCTTTAAAGTTTTTTTATAACACTGTGTTCTATGTTTCAGAAGGTGAAGAAGTAAAGGAACCCTTGGAAGAGCTATGTCATTCATTTTCTGATGAAGACAAAAAGCTGAGTCTTGGGGATGATGTTGACCCTATTCCATTTGATGAAGTCATCCAAGCCATTATCGCTCGTGCACAACAAGAAGTGAACAAAATAAGTTATTTCCCTTTCCAAGATTTTGATGATGCTTTATTTTATGATTTGGAAAGTGAATAAGTACTAGAGGATCCCTTGGATGCATTAAATCCTTCATGTTATGATAAAGGTAGTGACATGGTTGATAATATTGATGAGTTCATACATGTTGGAAGACGTAAGTGGGATGTGATTGGTTCTAATGAGGATCTCATTTATGATATGGAAGGATATCTTCAAATTTTTCCTTTACAACAATCATATGATGTTCCTAATAATTTTGAAGTTTGGCAACAAGATGATGATATAATTACATAAGTTTTCTAAGCACCCAAGAATGATTCGGTGCAATGTTCTCCTGATGATTTTCAGTCATACCTTGAGGATTTTGATGAGTATTACTTTGATCACTTGGATTTATTTTATGAAGAATATTATCAAATGTCATTGTGCTCAAATTTTGATAAAGGTGAGGACGTTGTTTACCCGAAGTAGGATGCTTGTGACAAGGTTGTTCAACTCCCTCTTATTGTTTTACCTTGTTATGTCACTAAGGATGCAGGTGGGGAACATGTCTCTTGTTTCAAGTTCTCTTTAGGGAAAAATTTTTTGTTAGAATTCGAGGGGAGTTTGAATGCCTTAAGACGTTTATTATCTCAATCTTTCAGCTTTCCTCTGAGAAGTTGTTAGCTTCCCTCTAAGTTATTGTTAATCCCTTTTCAGACCCCAGGGAGTGATGACATCCAAGGTAGTCAACCCTCATGCTCTTTGATTCATACCTTTGATTCCTTGACCTCTCACGATCATTTTCTGTGATGGAATAATCACTTTTCTAGAAGGGTTACTTGGCATGATTGTGTCCCTCCCTTCCGCCTCCATGAGCTATACTTTACGATTTTCGATGATGTGATACATGTTCTAACTCATGTTATTTGTGTACTTGACTTGTCATTGTTTTGGTTTATGATGAAGAACAAAGGCATGCATTATGAGATATTGCTAGGATGGTTTCACTGGTTATTTGACTACACCTAGCATTCAATCAATAGGTAAGTAGAGGTAGGTAGGCATGTTTATCCATTGTATATACCATCTACATATCATGTTAGCATAGTTGTAGGTTCATTTTCATATTGTATTCTTCCAATATGTATATATGCATGCTTGTGATTATATATTAGATTAGAGATGCTCTTTATTTTATTATCATATATGAACAAGGGGTGATATCACCACCCTAAGGATTACTAATGCATTTTGTTGAGATATAGGAGGAATAAGTCATACCAGATATGATGAGGTTCTCATGCGCTCTACAGTGAGCACATGTACCAGAGTTGGAGCCAGATGTTATCCCCTACCATGGGGATAACTAAGGAGATCATGTCTTGAGGCACACAAGTCCTAGACATGGAGTGTCGAGAGCCAAAAGAATTAAGCATGGCCCTAGAGGGCCCCTCTTTTCTTCAGTGCATCCTATTTATCAACAACAACAATATCCATCCCACCAGCGTGGTCCTGAAGTAGCAGTAAGTCTTTCTCCATAAGGTAATGAGTCTGGGTATCATGGTACGTGTCACTATGATTATTGAAGCACTTGAACATGTTGCATTGAATTCCCCTTAATTTCATAACGTTTTCTTGGAAATTATGCTCTTTGACTTGTTCATATATGGAAGGGTGATGTGATGCCCTAGTAAGTTGATCTCGCTTTAGGATGGTTTTCCACTAGGTGGGTCTATGAAAGGTCATCTTCCATTCCCTCCATACTTACAACTTTCCATCTTTATTCCTCTCATTTTCCCCCTACCTTTGTTTGGGCATTGGGATTTGCCACAATAGGAAGGGTTGTACCTTGCTTTGTGGGAAGAATGGGCTAAAGGACCAGAGGGTAAAATTAGATGGCAAGATTTAAAAGAAAAAATGAAACCTTTGAGATGCTTCGCCCAGGGATTCCCGAGAAAGTAGTAAAAATATTCTCAGTAAGAAAAGGGAACCCATAAGATAAATAAACACTCAAGGTATTAGTTGGTGGATAGGAGGTCTCATCATGAGCTAACCTATTATGACCATGGGCATGTAGCAGTATGACACTGTCATCTACCTGGTCACCAAACCAGGGTAGTGGATCTTGATGGCATAGCCAAGAGAAAGGGGGTCTCATCATGTGTTAACAACCTGAATAGATCTACAAATATAATCACCACAAATACTGAATACACAATAGATCCACAAAGCAATATAGAAGAAACCACACTTTATTAGAAGAAAACCCTTGAGGTAGGGCAACACCATACAATGGATCCTATTATGGAAGGGATCCTCTCCTGTTCACTTGCCTCTTCGAGGGGGCATCCTCCTATTGAGCTACCGCTCCAAATACAATACTTCTCTTCATGTCCCATTACATTGCTTGAACCCCTTTACATAGTGCTACCATCACCTAAGAACATTCTAGAGAAGGAATCTTCTAGAAGTAGAACCTTCTAAGAAGTCCTCTTACATTTATTATATCTAATTACCCATTTATTATATCTAACTACCATAGTGGGCCTTATTTAATAATATAGTGGACCTAGTCCATCTTACATTGAATGACCTCCACTATTATCACTATCGACCCTCTCGTCCCCCCCACTACCTCTCTAGCTATCTTACATTTCATCCCCCTTATGAAAGCGTTGTCCTCAACGCTTGATGTACAACCATATACCAGGGTCTCATGGATAATTGTGGACCATAATGCTGAAGAAGATTGAAGAACCAAGGTCCCATGTAGAAAGGAAATCCATCATGCTGAAGTTGTTCAACCACCATTGTAAGCTTGGGTCCCATGTCCAAGTGTTCATGTGAACTCCCCATGGAAGATTTTTGAACCCAATAACCAACTCCAAATGATGCTCCAAAGACCGACACCTATCATGTGGATCCAAATAAGAAGATCCATCCACATAGTGGAAAATGGTCGTAGCAGAATCTGGAAGGAATAATACCACTGTAGAATATGCAGGATGGACACTGGTAATAATCATTGGCTCTCGATTTGTCACATTG
>ML808678.1:27969-63653 GCA_009831015.1 Picea engelmannii | reverse complement strand
AGTTAACTTGTTGTTGTTGCAAATCACTTCTACAACCATACTAATCTACATTAATTTGTTGCATACACCTACATAACTTGCATCTAACTCACTCATAAATTGCTTGTGACAATTTCCAAACAATCTGCTTGATAAATGCTAGGTTTACATGATATTTTCTTGCAATTGTGAGCACTAATACTTATTGTTGTAACAAAAGATTGCTAAAGCCATCTAACTGCATCAAATTCTATGCAAAACTAACATTTAATGCTAGCTAGACATTGCCAAAATTGTGTGTGATAATTAACTATCATTTTGCCTAGTTAAAGTTACCTTTTCTTGTCTTTTTCAAGCAGTTTCAAGGCATACATTTTGCATTTGTTATAAAATACTTTTTGATGTTGTAAATTATTATATTGCTGCAATTTTATATCAGCTAGCTTATTTTTCAAAGGTTCATGGTCTTATGAAGCACTAACAATCAATTTTGTACTTGAAAGCTGGCATATTTTCTTTGTTTTCTTTTTCTAGGCAGTTACACTCCATATTTACTATTGCTTCATCTCTTAAATACCATATGAACCTTTGACTTGAGTGACCAGTGAGAGGGGGGTATTCTTACATCCTTGCCTTAGTCTTATCATCCCTTTAGGTCACTGGGGAAATCTCCCTTGGGTTAATCTTCATCCTTGCCTTAGTCTTATTTGTCCTTTAGGTCACTGGTGATGTCTCCCTTGGTGTAATATTCATATACTCCTAAACAAAAAGGGGTTTCCTTTTAAGGTGACATTGATAGGTCACCCCCTGTTATGCCAATCTTGCTTCACTTGCCTTGGGCTTTGGGAAAGTATAGATTGTGCGATAACACCCCAAATTTTTTTCACTTGGAGATGATTATCAGTACCCTATCAAAGGAATAGGAGAATCCACCTACAAACTTGATTCTGGAACTTCGATGAAAATGAAGGATGTACTCTATGTACTAGGTTTTAAAAAGAACTTACTTTCTATTTCAGCTCTAGATAAGAAAGGTTTCAGTGTTGCATTCGTAGATGGTGAAGTTCGTATCTGGTCTAAAGGAAAAACTATAGAACATGCAGTTGTTATTGGAATAGAAGAATGATCTTTGTACAAGTTAAAAGGTCACTTAGATGTAGGCTTTGCTCACTCTACTGAAAGTCCTTGTGAACTTTGGCATAGAAGGATAGCTCACATCAACTACAAATCCTTACAATATGTGAGCAAGGTAGTTATATGTTTACCAGACCTAAAGGTTGATCATGAAGGTGTATACAAGGGATGTGCACAAGGAAAGAACAAAAAGAATCATTTTCCAAAGAGCGACAGTAAAGCAAAAGGAATTTTGGAACTTGTCCACTCAGATGTTTGTGGTCCAATGCCATCAACCTCTCTAAGCGGGTATGTATACTATGTATCTTTTATTGATGATTACTCTTGTAATATTTGGGTTTATTTATTGAAGTCAAAAGATTAAGTACTTGGAAATTTCAAGGAATTCAAAGCCTTGGCGGAAAACCTCTTTGAAAAAAAATCAAGATACTCAAGTTAGAAAATGGAGGAGAGTACTATTCAAAATAATTTGGAAACTTTTGTAGAGATATCAGGATTAAAATAATGGTGTAGCAGAAAGAAAGAATAGAACGATTATGGAAGCGGTAAAGGCTATGATTCATGATCAAGATCTTCTAATGCACTTATGGGCTAAAGAAACAAGAACAACAGTATATGTCTAGAACAAATTATCCCATAGTGCACTTGGATTCAAAACCCCCGAAGAAATGTTCACCGGAAAGAAGCCAGAAGTAAGCCATCTCAAAATATTTGGTTGTCCAATATTTGTACACATTCCGAAAGAAAAGAGAGATAAATTGGATCCTTCAGGAAAGAAGGGAATATTTGTTGGGTATTGTGAGGTCTCTAAGGCCTTAAGAATCTACATACCAGGATACCATCATATTGAGATCAACAAATATGTAGCCTTTCATGAAGATGCAACACTCAAGAGATCAATAAAATGTCAGCTTGAAGAAATATATGAAGAAGAATCTGTAGCTTCCAGAGTTTCAGAACCCATAAAGGAAGTTGCAGTTACCCTTAATGATGATATTCCAGAAGATCATGATATGATAGAATCTCAAGAACATCCCTGTATGATGATCTCTCACAAGAGAAATCTCGCTTGGGCGAAAGAACTTATTCAAGATGCAGAAAAGTATGGTGCCCCAGAAGGAACCATGAGATAAAGTAAGAAGCCTAATCCATTATCCAGCTATATGGCCTTGATGTGTGATCTCGTAGAAAAGGAACCTATTGATCCATATTATTTTGAGAATGACATGAAGACAGAAATATAATCGAGATATAACAATGAAATACACACAAATATAGAAGAGAACACATAAATATAGTGAAACCCAAATTCTATTACTGAATAAGATAGAAAAACACTATAGAACACAAACTAGAAAAATGGGGTAGCCTATCTCTGAAAGGAAAGATATGTTGGCTATGCTTCATTCACAACAAACTTTACATCACACTTCAATGCATGCTTAAAGGGCCTCCTTCGCCTATGAGAGAGTGAGAGGAGAACAATTCCCATGATTCATGGGAGGCCCTCTAAGCATGGCCTAATATAAAATCACAAACTTCCAGTGGAGAAAAATCACACAATACCTCATCCTCGAAGGGCTTGATGTCATAGGACAAGCGACATTGATGGTTGACACAAAGATCTTGACCCCGATGAAGCCACCCGATGTTGTATGGCTGTGGGTGTGGTGTTGTTGGCAAATCCAAATGCTTGAAAACCTTTGCTGAGATGATGTTCTTTTGGCTTTCACTATCAACAATAAAATGCAATGGCATCCCCTTCACCCACATCTGTGAATGGAAGAGTCACTCCCCCTCCTCAGAATCCTCTTCTGGTTGGATTATTACAATTGCGATAGTAGTAGTGGGTTCTGCATCAATGATTTGTCTCCTTTTATTATTTTATGAATCAGGGTCCAAGTCGGGGTTTGAGTGACATTCATCAGTGTTGTGCCAAGGTATTTTGTGGAACTCACACCACTTTCCAATGTCTTTCTTAGACTTCTCGTTAACCTTCTTTGCCTGCATCTGGGGTTGGCTCTCTTGAGGTTGACCTTCCTTGCTCTATCCTTCATTATGTGAGTTAGAGTTTCCTTTGCCATGCTTCTCCTACTTACTTTGTTGCTTGACTTTATGCTCAATTTTGATTGCATATTGATAAGAAGCTCCCAGTGCGTAGATGCCCAAGAAATCCATCTATGTTTGGATGTACCTATGTAGACCACTATGGTACTTCAAAACCAGGTGCCACTCAGAGTCTTTTATACCTATCTTTGATTGCAATGTATGAAATATGTTGGTGTACTCGGGCACCGTTTGGTCTCTTTTATGACGCAGAGTTGTCCATCTCATGTATTGGTCATCATAGTTTCCGACAGGGTAGAACTCCTCCTTTAGGGCATCTACAAAGGCCTCCCAAGTGGGTTCTCTCCCAAATAGTGTAGATTCATCCATGGTGTACCTCTCCCAGTAACCTTCCCACCAAGCTTTGACATGGGGAAGGGCTTTAAAGAGCGCGAAGGTGATCTTTTCATTATCGGAAATTTTTTGGATAGAGTAATAATCTTCTAGCATATTCAACCATTTTTTCTAGAGCATCTGCATCTATCTAGCCTTCAAATAAGGGGATATAAAAATTGACTTGTACCTTGAAGGGTGTCGCACTTGCGAAATGGCTTCTTGTCAAAGATGCCTCAACCGCCACCATCGGTAATCTTCGAAGGAACTGAGTGAAGTTTTCCATCATCTCATTCCTCTATCACACGAGAGCTTCCTCGAGCAACATATTGAAAGGATCGCTTGCTCTATCATCTCTATTTCTTCCACCATGGGAGGTCGCTTGGGCTAGCAAGAGAGGTTGTCCTCAAGCGAAACTAGCTCGAGACCCAAATCTCTATACACTGACCTCGTCGAGGATCTACTCTGAGAAATAACAAGGAGCAGACTGTTCTAATACCACTGATCTAGATTATTTTGAGAACAACATGAAGACAGAAATATAACCGAGATATAACAATGAAATACACAAAAATATAGAAGAGAACACAGAAATACAATGAAACCCAACTTATATTACTGAATAAGATAGAAAAGCATTGTAGAACACAAACTGGTAGAATGGGGTAGCCTATCTTTGAAAGGAAAGAGATGTTGGCTATGCTTCATTCGCAACAAGATTTACATCACATTCCATTGCATGCTTAAAGGGCCTCCTTCACCTCAATTATATACGAGGGAGTGAGAGGAGAACAATTCCCATGATGCATGTAGGATAAATTGGACTAACTTTATAAAATTCCATAGCCATGTAAAACACTAGGACTTCCCAGACGGTCACTCATCCCAGTACTACTCTAGCCTAAGCGCGCTTAACTGCAAATTTCTAATGGGATCTGGAGCATTAGCGCTATGTTTGTAGGCATGTACATAAGAACACTAGGAAATCATTACATGATGTCTAGAATTAACAAAAGAAGATGACATTGCATTCCATTCCCCATCAAAAGGGTGAATATCATGGTTGATCAAAACCACAGGCTCAAAATGGTGATTCAGTGGAAAAGGTGGATGGTCACCGAGATCCATCTGGATCACCTACTTGCTTTGAAGATGTCATTCAGAAGAAAGAATGGATGGACACCATGACAAAAGAATACCAGTCCATTATGAAGAATGATGTATGGGAAGTAGTTCCCAAACCACGAACAAAGATTGGTATCTTCCAAGTGGATATACAAAATAAAACATGCAGGGGACAAAAGTATTGAAAAACATAACGCAAGATTTGTGTCTCATGGATTTTCTCAAAAGGAAGGTATTGACTATGAAGAAACATTTTCTATTGTAGCCAGATACACTTCTATCAGAACCATCATAGCTCTTGCAGCCAAAATCAAGTGGAAGTTGCACCAGATGGATGTGAAAACAACTTTCTTAAATGGTGTTATTGAATAAGAAGTGTATATAGAACAATCACAAGGGTTTGAAGTTGAAAATAGAAAGACTCATGTCTACAGGTTAAAGAAAGCTCTGTACGGGTTGAAGCAAGCTCCTAGAGCTTGGTATGGCAGAATTGATGGTTTTCTGACAATCTTGGGCTTTACCAAGAGTAAAGTTGATCTTAACCTTTACTTCAAGGTTATGAATGATGATCTAGTTATATTGCTACTATATGTGGATGCTTTATTCTTGAAAGGAGAATAAAATTTCATCACAGGTTGCAAGAAGAATCTCGCTGCAGAATTTGAGATGAGAGACCTAGGCTTTATGCATTATTTCTTGGGTCTTGAAGTTTGGCATAGCGTAGAGAAGATATTCCTTAACTAAGGGAAGTATGTAGTAGAAATACTGAAGAGATTTGACATGTTGGAATGTAAATCCATAACCACACCCATGGAAACGAATTTTAAGCTCATGGTTGATACTTCGTTGGAGTTGGTTGATACTACTTTGTACAGACAAATTATTGGTTCGTTGATGTATTTGATGAATACTGGGCCAGATATATGATTTGTTGTGAAAACCTTGAGTCAGTATCCGGTGGAGCCCAAACATGTTCACCTTGTAGCTGCAAATCATGTGATGAGATACCTTAAGGGTACGTTGGATTATGGTCACTTTTATGTTGGAGATCACGACTTCAGACTGTATGGTTATACTGATTCAGATTGGGATGGAAGTGCTTCAGATAGAAAGAGAACTTTGGGATGTTTTTTTAGTTTGGAGTCATCCATGACATCATGGAAAAGAAGGAAACAATCCATCATTTCTCTCAACACGACAGAAGCAGACTACATTGTAGCATGTTCTGTCGGTTGTGAAGCCATATGGCTTCAGGATTTGTTGATAGGTTTGTTCAATCTAGAGATGGAAGCCACTGTGATTCTATGTGATAACCAGAGTTGTATAAATATGATGAAGAACCTAGTGTTCCATGATAATTCGAAGCACATAGAGATCCAATACCATTACATTTGTGATATGGTGCAGAAGGGAGTTGTAAAGCTCCAATATGTTTGCATAGATGAGCGGGTTGCAGATGTGTTGACTAAGCCTCTGTCTCATGTGAAGTTTGAGTACTTCCGAGAAAAGCTTGGTATTGTCCGATGTTGATGTTTGGACAACATTGGGAAGACATTCTCTAAAGATAATAATTAATAATATAATTATTATTGATTATTATATATATTATATAATAAGTAAATGATAATATATAAATAGTTATTGATTATTCAAGGGACACATCCTTTCATGGATGGTCACCTTATGTTCCCTATATATGGAACACTCATTATTGTAATAATACATTGAATATCGATCACATCTTATATGAAGAAAAACAACATGGTATGAGAGCAGGATTGGGTTATCTCCCTCACGGGAGGGCCCAGGAAAATGGGGCAATCCATGCCTGCTAGAGGGGATATGGTTGTGTAGTAAAATGTGGCGGGAAGTTCTTTTATATAGAAAAACCAACAGGTGCAAGAGTTTTACCCTTTCTGAATATACTTAAATATTTGAAAATCGATCAGAGTTTACGAAAATATCAACTCTTGCAGTCAGATTCAGACAACCGGAAAGAAGTTAACTTGTAACTTTCCTGGACATATGATTTGAATTCTGTCGAATGGTTGCGTTATATACACACGCAGGTTTTATGGAAGACAAGAAATTATAGCCACTCAGTTGCCAGTGTTAGGTTGCATTGTTTCTGCATGACTAAACATAGAATCTGGAAGTACAATTTTGTCGACAGTCTAAGAGAAAGGATTCCCTAATCCCCCAAACATGTCAATGGCCGATTAGATATGCTGTCATTCAAACTTCGACCAAAAACATGCCTGGTGGTTGGTCACGTACTACTTGCCTGCTAGATTATACTAACTTTACTCCTGCTACGACAACCATGTCTGCCAGTGTTGTTCTGCCCCTCAAGTGGGAGACTTGGCATTGAAAATTTGCATTGAATCCATCTGCTAGAGCTAAGAGAATTATTAATATTTCAAAATAAAAGATGTGAAGTATTATATATATGATGCACAGTGGTGGGTTTATGGGACCTATGTGTAAATGTCACGCATATAATAACATAAAGCTACACCCCATTCATACGAACTTGAGAATAGTATGACAGGGAATGGTTTCACAACTTGCATTATGATAACTTTTGGATTCATGCATTGGGCTGAGGATGGGCATAAATGGAATAGGAGGCGGAGGCGCTGCCTCTAGGGTTGTTGGAAACCATAAGCTACAACTAAGAAAATGTTTTTTGAGAGTTGCCTTTCGAATAACGTATTGTCGAGAAGGGGTGCAACTTCACGACATATGACCTAAGCGAGAACGTTCATGTTCCATATCATGTGGATGATTTCCAAATATGCTAATGCGCACAAATTTGAATGATAAAATGAGATTTGATTGAATAGTCACAATACACAAATGTGTGAAGCTTTGGCACATCTAATTTAAATAAATATCATTTATATTATATATTATATTATATATGAAAAATAGAGGAGTCACCTCTAGTTCCATAGGGAGTGTTGATGTTTTTTAGTTTCCTGTGACATTGGTTTCTGAGGGAACCTCGATATATCAAGTATGGTCCAAGATGACTTAGCATGATCAACATTTATGTTTCTCTGGGTAAAGGATTCCATGACTACAGTGCATGTTCAGAACAAAAGTCCTCATAAGACTTTCAGGAACATAACTCTCGAGGAGGCCTTCATCGGAGTGAAGGATGAGGTTGGACACTTCATGATATTTGGGTGTTCAGTATACATTAATGTACCCAAGGCGAAAAGGACCAAGCTCGACCCTTTGGGAATAAAGGGTACATTTGTGGGGTACAGTGAGTCTTTGAAGGCATACCGGATCTACATCCCTGGTTAGAGACAGATTGAGGTGAAAAGAGATGTTACCTTTGAGGAGGAGGTAGCCTTCATGAGATCTATAAGATCTCACATGGATATTAATAGTGAGAAAAAAGAAGAGATAGTTCCTTATCCCCCTCCAATTGATGTTCCCGGAGATATTGTAGTAGGTCAGAAGAGACCTACATAGGCTCGTCAGACTCTGCAAGAGACAGAAGAACATGCAACTCCTTGTGGTACCTTTCGAGAGATCAAGATACCTCAGATATATTCATGCTATTCCGCAACTATGAGCCACATCATTGATTCTGAGCCTTCATGTTATGAGGGGAAATCTAGTATGGAAAGATGCCATGATGGAGGAGTATCAGTCCATCATGAAGAATGATGTGTGGGATATTGTTCCGAGACATGAAAGGAAGTTTGTAGTGACTTCCTAATGGATCTATAAGATCAAACATATAGCTGACGAAATCATCGAGAATCACAAAGAAAGATTTGTTTCTAGAGGATTCTCTCAGGTGGAGGGAATAGATTAGTATGAGACATTTTCTCTTGTTGCTCGATGCACTTCTATCCGGATGATTATTTCCCCTGTAGCATCCATGGGTTGGAGAGTACATCATATGGATGTAAAGACAACATTTCTCAATGGAGAGATTAAGGATGAAGTATACATTGAGAAACCAAATGGTTTCGTGATACATGAGAAGGAGTCTCATGTGTGCAAGTTGAAAATGGCCTTTTATGGTATCAAGCAACCACCTCGAGCTTGGTATGCAAGAATTGATGGAAACCTGATGATTTTTGGGCTTCAACAAAAGTGTTGTCAATTCTAGCCTGTACTACAAGATTGTTAATGGTGAGTCCTTGATTTTGGTCCTCTACGTTGATGATTTATTCCTCATCGATACAGAGAGTCATATTGTTGAATGCAAGTATGCGTTGGCCTCTGAGTTCGAGATGAAGGACCTTGGTATGATTCACTACTTCTTGGGACTAGCGGTGTGGCAGAGAATTGATGAGATCTTCCCGAGTCAGGGGAAGTACATAGTTGAGATATTGAATAAGTTTGAGATACTAAACTTCAAGCCTGTGGCTATACCAATGATGACGAATCTAAAGAAACTAAGTGTGTCTTCTTTTGATTTTGATGAAATTGATCTGATTCTGTACAGATAGTTGATTGAATAATTGATTTATTTGGTTAACACCAGACCAAATATTTTCTATGCAGTGAGTGCACTTAGCCAGTTTATAAGTCAATTGAGATAAACACACTAGATTGTTGTGAAACATGTGTTGATATACTTGCGAGGCACAGTTCGACATGGTCTGAGATATACTTCTAGTATTGATATGATATGGTAGGAATATATTGACTCTTATTGGGTAGGGAGTGCAGTGGACAGAAAGAACACCTTCAGGTGTTGCTTCACTTTGGGATCTTCCATGGTTTCCTAGTGTAGCAGGAAACAAACTTATGTGGCTTTGAGCGCAACAAAAGCAGAGTACATTTCATTAAGTATGACAGTACGTGAAGCAATGTGGCTTCACAAGCTCTGTGCCGATTTATTCGAACATGTGTTGGATTCCACCATTATTCATTATGGTAACTAAAGTTGTGTGAAGATCTCTAATAATCCAGTGTTTCATGACAAATCAAACCACCTTGAGATCAAGTACCATTTCATCTGAGACATGGTGCAGAGGAAGGAAGTATGGGTGCAGTACCTTCCTACAGATGAGCAGGTTGTTGATGTTCTTACCAAACCAAGATGAAGTTTAAGTACTTCCGTGATAGACTTGGCGAGAGAATGCCTCCCTCGCTGAGAGGAAGTGTTGATGTTTACATCTTCCCAAGACATTCTCCAGATCGTACTCCTATGTGACTAAGTTGATTTGATTTGTGATGACACTTATCTGAGAAGGGATAAGTGTGGTTGGGTGTATAACCCAACGTCCCATGTGGAGAGCACATGAGGACATGTCAAGGGAGTTGACCCTTGATGTCATACACTATGGGAGTTGACCCTAGTGTTTCTATAGGGTGTAGCCTCTAGAAGTCCACATGGAGTTCCATGTGTGACAAACTTTTTCCAGATCGTACTCCTCTCTGAATTGAGTTGAGTTGATCTGTGAGGACACTTATCTGAGAAGGGATAAGTGGAACACTTATTCGATAAGGAATAAGTGTAGTTGGGCTTATAACCCAACGTCCCATGTGGAGAGAACATGAGGACATGTCAAGGGACTTGACCCTTGATGTCATACACTATGGGAGTTGACCCTAGTGTTTCTAGAGTGTGTAGCCTCTAGAAGTCCACATGGAGTGCCATGTGTGACAAAATTTCTCCATATTGTACTACTATGTGAATTGAGTTGAGTTGATCTATGAGGACACTTATTCGAGAAGGGATAAGTGGAACACTTATTCGAGAAGGAATAAGTGCATTTGGGCTTATAGTCCATCGTCCCATGTTCAAAGAACATGATGACATGCCAAGGGAGTTGACCCTTGATGTATCACACTATGGGGACTTGACCCTAAGTGTTCCTAGAGAGAGTACCCTCTAGAAGTCCACATGGGAGTGCCATGTGTGACAAATATTTTACTACTATGGTGGTTTTGTACCACTGGTGGAGACTACGTGTCTCTAGACAATAGTTGTGTACTACTATGGAAAGATACCTCCCTAGCTAAGAGGGAGTGTTGATGTTTCAGCATCGGGCATAACTTCTCCTACATTGGGCTGCAGACCAAGGGAGATAGGATACATTTATCACAAAGGTGCACTTGTGATAAATGGGCCCAGACGTAGTCCTTCCTTGATCATGATAAGGAATAATATGGACTTGAGGTGCTTGAAGTGATTTCCACGTGTTAGTTAGCATCAAGCCATCATTCACTCATAGGTGTGTGCCTATGGTGAAATATCATGTTGTAGTCTTTGTCCTAGTCATGCTTATTTGATAAGGAATTATAAATACTCAAGATGTTATATGCTTTTACATGCGGACCCAAAGTGAGCCTAAATCTCATAGAGAGTTAATTGGCTTAGAGGGAGAGCCGCAGAAGGAGTTTCTCCTCGGTTCAGGTGGGAGAGAGATGTCTCCCAAGACTGAAATACAAGTGTCATGAGTCTAGGGTGAAGTTTGTATACTTCAAAGACAAGAGTGGCATGTTTCATAATGTCTCCCTCTTTGAGAGGGAGTGTTGATGTTTGGACAACATCAAGAAAACATTCTCTAAAGATAATAATTAATAATATAATTATTATTGATTATTATATATATTATATAATAAGTAAATGATAATATATAAATAGTTATTTATTATTCAAGGGACACATCCTTCATGGATGGTCACCTTATGTTCCCTATATATGGAAAACTCATTATTGTAATAATACATTGAATATCGATCACATCTTATATGAAGAAAAACAACATCCGAAAGGACCTCCCTTGAAAGGGGGAGTGATGTTGATGATACTATGGTATCCTGACCAACAACAGGTAGCTCATTTAAGATTTATATCCTAGGGGACTGATCATCCATGTGCAGATCTCGAAGGTCTGGTAAGGACGATCTATTAGAGGACATGTGCATGTATATGCCAATTGTGGTCAGTAGTGGTAGCTCATTTAGGATTCTTTATCCTATGGCATATTATGATTCCTGGGAAGATCTCAAAGGTCCGATAAGGACGGTCTTTCAGAGTACCACAGATGTTGTTGTTGATGCACCTGCTTCATTTTGTTGCTACATATAGATGTTGATGTTCCAGTTATATTACTGGGATGTCGAGAAAAACTTTCGATGATTTATAGATGTGTCAGTCAGTGTTCCAAATGTTGATGATGATGTTTCCCTCTCCTTCTCTTGATGATGTTGTATTAAGTCATGTCAGTAGAACACCCTTCTCGTTAAGGGGGATTGTTGAATTATTGTAACTTTGAATAATATTCTACTTATATTTGAGTCATTATTGTATAGATCAAATCCCCTTTTGTCGATTGATCAAGTCGGGTCTTGTATACAATCAAATCCCCTCTTTTGGATTGGTCAACATGTATTTGTATGGTGGTATTTTTAAAGTTGACCCCTAGTAATTGTAAAGTGGTTTTAGCCACTTCTAGGAGAATTCAACTCCACCAAGTGAAGAGTCACAATCCTAGTGCCACCTCACAACTTGTATTTATATGTGAGGATGGTGTCTCATTTGAACACACTCACTCACTCATCTAGTGCACATATCTTGAAGGCAGTTGCAGTTGCAAGAAGAAGTCTGACGAAGGAGAAGAGAGGTGTATGCTTGGTCTTGGTCTTTCTTTGTTGTTTTGGTCGTAGTCTTGGCATTGTATTGGAAATCTATTATTGAGGAAGTTTTGTTGGGTTTTCTCCCCCATGAGGGTTTCCTAGGATAAAATGATGTGTACATTGTGATTGTGTTTCTTTCAATGATCCTCTTTATACTTTTGTTTTTGGAATGCATTGAATGTTCATGAATTTCTGAAATAACCTAATAAACCAAGAGAGTATATGGTCTCATTAAACGACATTTCCATCATAGTATTCAACAAATTAAGACACATATTTCAACAAAAGGAAAGAATATAAGAACCACATATGACATAGAAATTTAAATGATCATTCCATTAAGATCCAAAAAATATTTTGATAAACACACATTTGAAATCTCATGCTTAAAATTTCAAGTCTGAGAAATCATTAATGTTATGTCCCAAATAGTTCTTTGAGAACCCAAAAAAACAATAGATGTATTTTCAAATAAAAATAATAATGTCTGAGAGTTCATGAAAAGTTAATTGCATTTTACCTTCAAAGAGGACTGGGATTGGGCTCCCAAATACCATGAAAATAAAGAGAGACCTAGAAGACAAAAAAGAGATAGTCAGGGGTCAACCTTTGGTTTTCACGAATTCCGAAAGAAGAAAGGAGAAATGACAACTAATTTAGGAAGAAAAAAATGTGGGAGAAAAACAAAGTGACTACTCGACTTACTATGATGGAATTTATGAATCATTATCTACTTTTTGTAGTGTATTTGATAGGTTGTTGCTTTGTTGGAGGTGGCATAATTGTATTACCGAATTCTTGTTGATCCAATTTGGTTATTTTAACCAAGGATTTCTTTAACCATATTTTAATATACTCCCTCGTGGGGAGAAACCGTTATCTCATGTTTAGTCTTGGTTTCAAATAACTCATTTTCCAGTTCTTTTAGATCAAGGCTCAATTGATGAAGTGTGTCATCGATATCTTCATTCTTGTTCACATATCGAACTAATCATATTTCCACTTTTTCTTCAAAATACTCAATTGAGTCATTAAATTCAATTGTTCTTGTAATTGCTCTTTTGATAAGAGAATTGTATCCATAATTAAATGTGGGCCCTAAAGTTTCTTAGTCAAATCAACAAGTTTTAAAAACAAATAACCTATTTTAGTGTTAATGACATCATATTCAAACAACATTTCCCTTAAGCATTTAATTATTTTAAACCAACAGGCATTGATTTTTTTCATACGGGTCTTGGAAGGAAGATTTTGATCTCTTCTATGCAGTTCACTTAAACTTAAAACCTTCATCAAAAATTTGTCCACTAATTCCTTATAAAAACCTTCATCATTTTCCAAATATTTTTGGAAATATTCTTTGAAATGAAATACCCTTGTTAATAAAATAGTTGAACTTGTTGATAATTCCCATATCTCAAGGATCAAGGCTATCATTTTTTGAATACTATCTCCAATATGTTTTCTTACAACCACTAATAAACTTCATGAACCCTTTAACCTGGAGTTGGTTTTTGGTACATCCTCGATACTGCACAATGGTTGTATAACAATGATGGGTTCGATGAATAAAGGTCTTGGAAGCAAATGCTTTTCCAACTCCTAAATACCCTTTCTTTTAAGATCAAATTTTCTTTCTCTATATCATCAATATAATCTTTTAAGTCTTCTCCAGTTGCTTCATGAAATTGTATGATTTTAGAGGATTTGGCCCCATGAAAATTGATCTCAACTTTCCACTTTTATGAAACCTTTTTCTTATTCAAGTTCACTTTTTCAATTAACATTTTTTTGGAATTCTTATGGTAGGATGCATGGTGCAAAGTGACATACTCTTCTTAAAATATCTATATCTCTTGGGAATCCATCTATTCAGCTATAACCCTGGTTTTGATCATCCTTTGTTTTGTCCAATTGGGCTCTTCTATCATGTCTTCAACTTCCATGTCTTTGGGACTCGCTTTAGCTTCATGTAATTTTTGTCCTTCTTTTTGGACTTCTCTTTTTCTTGTAATAGAGGTATGTGTTAATAGATTGGTTATCATTGATTTCAACCCGTGAAGAAGTCTGGTATCCCTAAAGGTATGGTTATGGAAACCGTAGTTGATCAAGGAAAAATGTCATGAAGGATGGTGTAAATGTGGATAAATAACACATGGATGGATAGTCCTTTCCATTTCTCTTCTGGTGATAGGTTGTACGCTACGTAGTTCCTCATCGTGGAGAAGTTATGGTCTTGTGAAGTTAGAAGCCTCGAAGAATGGTCAAGAAGCCCCTAGTTAGTTACAAGTCTTTAATGAAAGGGTAAAGTGGTTGAAACAAGAAAGTCAAGAAGCCCCTAATATTAAGGAAAGAGGTTGCCCAACAAAAGTATAAATACACCTCAAAGATTCATTCACAAGAACATTCACTCACTTATTCTATTGAAAATCTTCTAGTTAACTAGTGATCTATTTGGAAAGTTTGCGATGGAGAAATCTCAAGTAGCGACAAGTGAGAAGTGTAGGAGTTTTGGGCTTGCAAAGGAGAGTGAAATTTTCCGAGAAAACCCTATATTGGTTGACCCCCACGGGCTATTGGAATACTGAGAGGGAGGGTGAATCAATATGATCACTTTTATCACTTTTAACCACAATATATACACTTCAACTTTATCAACAGTATATCATCAATGTATCATCTATGATTTCATTCCATATATCATGAGCATATCACATAAACATCACTTCAAATACACAATACATCAGGATTTACGTGGAAACCCAAATGGGAGAAAACCACATAATGTTTTCTTATATATTGTCAAGAATACATTAATTGGAAGAATCGACTTCCCAATTCTCCACCTACAAATGGAAGGAGTCTACGACCCCTTATTTACTGTCTCTAACATGAAGGAAACTATAATTCTATGAATTCTTTGGCTCCAACCAGAAGGAGGCTACAACCCCCTAATTCTCAGTCTCCAACCTGAAGGAAGCTTCAACTCCCTGAATTCTCTAGCACCAACTGGAAGGAGGATACAACCTCCTTTCCTTTCCCCGTCCCGCCGCCCTAAAATATAAATGTAGACCAACTATCACTACCATAATCACTGCCACTGTCACTGTCACTGCCACTATCACATCAACCTGTAACCTTTCAACCTGTCACTGTATCCAACCAGTCATTGTTACTGAAACTATCACATCAACCTGTCATATCAACTCATCACTTCCACTGTCGTTTTCACTAACATACCATCATCAACCTTTCACCACTGTCGAAACTCAATATCAACAAAAACAGATCCTCTCACATGGATACCAACACCAAGCCATGTGCATCAACTATGTACATCAAACTGTATTAACCATGTATCAATTATGCATCGACACATGTACCAAACCGTGCATCAACCATGCACCAACACCTGTACCAAACTGTGCATCAACAATGCACCAAAACCTATACCAAACTGTGCATCAACAATGCACCATATCATGCATCAAACCTGTACCATACCATCAACCATGTACCACACCAAGTACATCAACCATGTACTATACCAAGTAATTCAATTGTGTATCATCTCATACATCAACCATGTACTATAAATCATATACCATGAGATGTGCCTCAACCATATACTATACAC
Source organism: Picea engelmannii (assembly GCA_009831015.1). Classification (NCBI taxonomy): domain Eukaryota; kingdom Viridiplantae; phylum Streptophyta; class Pinopsida; order Pinales; family Pinaceae; genus Picea; species Picea engelmannii. Next base: position 47,719 of record ML808678.1, on the reverse strand, counting down.
CATCATGTAGCATAACAATGAAGTGCCTCAACAAGGTACTCAAGAATGCAATAAGATCACCAACATATGCCTCTAATCATGCACCATATCATCAACCATATACCTCAAACAACATTCCAATCATCCAACCAAGTACCAATATCATCAAGAGATGTATCTCATACATGTGCTTCCATATACCAAGTGTGTTCCTCAACAATGTACCAATATCAATGATAGGCCTCTAACATAACAACCATACACCATGTGCCAATGCTTCAAGAGTGTACCAAGAACATGCCTCAAGCATGTATCATAACATCATCAACATGTAATCAAACCATATACTAAACAACCAAGAGTGTACTACTAACAATATATCATATCATGTCCAAGATGTACCATGCACCATCACTACCATGACATGCCTCAAACATGTATCATACCATAACCAAGCAGAAGCCTCAAAACTTACACATGAGAATACATGTAACCTGTAACTGACCTGTTGTACTATAATACTAACATGTAACTCTTCCACGACCTTCAACAACCTGGTACCAACATCTGTACCAAATTTTCCTTAGCCTCGTGGGACTAAGATTCCCTGTCACGTGAGGTCTCGCATGACGTGCCCTAGGCAACCCACGAGAATGCCTCGCGGGATACTAGTTTTCTGACCCACGAGGATCATCCAATTAGGGTTTTTACAAAAAACCCTAACTATCCTCTACAATCATGAAACTTCTGCACTTCTCTCTTGTCTCTACCTCAAATTTCGACATCGCAAACGTGTCAAATAGATCCCTAGTTCACTAGAATATATTCAACAGAATAAGTGAGTGAATGTGCTTGCGAATGACTCCTTGAGGTGTATTTATACTTTTGTTGGGTAACCTATTTCCTTAGTCTTAGGGGATTCTTTACTTTCTTGTTACAACCACTTTACCCTTTCATTAAAGACTTGTAACCAACTATGGGCTTCTTGACCATTCTTTGGGGCTTCTAACTTCACGAGGGCATATCTCCCTAACCGTGAGGAACCAAGTGGCGTACAACCTATCATCGGAAATGAAATGACGAGGAATATCCATCTATGAGTGTGTTATGTGCATTTGCATTGTCCTTCATGTACTTAGTCCTCAAACAACTTCATGTCTCTTGACCACACCTTCGAGGCTTCATGTAGACTTCAACAAATATTGCATCCACCACATATGCTGACATCAACCACCCTTGTTGACATTAATGAAAAATAACTCACCATCAACCTTGACCACAAGTTTGGGGTATCTTGAACTCTCTAAGGGTTGTCATCAATGACAACCAACTTTCCAACAATCTCCCCCTTTGGGATTGATGGAAACACTCATACTCTAATACTCATGCTCCCCCTATGACCATTGCTCCTCATCAATGTTTCTCTCTCTCTCCCTTTGACATCAATGGAAAAGGGTATCTCTCCTTGGGGTTGCTCCCCATGTCTTCATGCATATGTTCTTTCTCTTCACATGTATCTTTCCACATTCCTCTTCTCTTTTGATAGAAAAGAGTGACTCCCCCTAAAAGTATACCTTCTCTTGATAATCCCTTTTCGACTTCATACTCTTGACTCTTACTTTTCTGATCTTTCTCTTTGTCTCCATGCCTCTGTTCTTTCTCTCTGTGTTCATGCCTTTTTTCTTTTCTCTTTGATGACATTATGGGCAGAAGAATAATTCCCCCTGTCGATATGTATCCCCTTGTCTCCATGCTTCTAATTTTTCTTTCTAGATCTCTTTCTTTGATTTATCTTCCCTTGACTTCTCTCCAAGGTGTAGAACAATATGCGACTTCCTGTATATGTTTCATGTCCTCTCTTCTAGTGTTGTTTATTGTCCATTGGTGCTTCCTCTTGTAACTCTCTGACATATATAAAAGCATTCCAAATTTATTGACTTCTACATTTACTTGTCATGTTCACTTGACCATATTGTTCAATAATGTATCTCTTATGATATAGCCTCTGCTGAGGGTTTTTCTTTCTCTGTTCTGCTATGCCTTTCACTTCTTATGTCTAGTGACCAACCGATTTCACTAGTCCATTGATTTCACTGATTCCAATAGTAAATGTGTTATGTCATGTATCTCTCTTGACCTGCGAATGATCTCATAAATCCATCTCTATCCATATGATTTGTCCATAGCTTTTTTACTCAACTGTCCACAATGTTGACCCATCTATACTATTATGAAGGATTCTTTGCTGCAACTGATCACCATACTCATGTTTCTCAGACTGAATCAAATATGTTCATTGATATGCAATACATCCTTGAACCTGTAATGAATATATCCCTGCCTGGAAAGTGTGTCAATGATATTCCTATGATATCTGCATGGGAACATTGCTTCTCAATCGATCAATATGTCATTATGTACTTTTTCTATCTGATTGCTCTGAATTTGTCTCTGCAAATACTTCGAATTTCTTAAAGGATGGTTCTCTAATCTGTAGTAGCTACTGCATACACTCCCCCTGTAAAATATTCATATTAACTATGAGTCTCCAAGCAAGATGGATCTGAACAATGGAGGAATTCGCTCTAATGCGAAGTAATCTTCCTCTTCACTTGTATATTCATCATCTCTCTGAATTCTAACTTCTTCCTCTTTTCATGTGCATTCTTTATGATCTTGCACTACAATTCTTGGAAGTACAATCTATTGGGCTTGTTATTTATTCACTTTCTTTTATTTTCTTTCTCGTACTACTTCAGATCCTACGATCTCTAGGATCTGTTCTTTATTCAAATGTTCTTCTTGTTTTCCATTTCTTCTCCAAACCATCTTGTATCTGACATCTTCATTTTTTCCTGTAAATTTTTCTTGATATCATATTATTTCCAATCTTCAGAGTATGACTTCTGGGTGTCCTTCATTCATCTGCTCTTCTTTTACATGTTCTTGTTTTATTTTCCAAACTTTCTTATATCTGATATCAATGTTCTCTTTCATAGAAGTATCCATCATGCTTCTACAATCACAAGCTATGTGGCCATAATTATGGCATTTGTAACATTCAATTTTATATGGAGCCACATAAGCATTTCTTGCTTGAAAATTTCTTCCATAATCCCTACAATCTATAGCTTTATGTCCAAAGTTAGTACAAGTAAAACAATAAACATAAAATAAATTTACATACCTGGGGGTGAATGATCTTCTTTGCGGTGCAGTCCTTCCGAATTCATGCCTCTATTGATCATGATCTTCTCTTTTGTTGATTCATTCATCATGATTGAATCTTCTTTGTTGCTTGATTGTGGAAGGTCTTGTTGAATATGTATCTCTATTATACTCATTCTTATTTGATTCTTACTGACCATGATTCCTTCATTTGAGTACTTCTGTGCAACTCTTACCATTTTCTTCATTATTCCTTTCTGGCAACCTGTAGTGCTTCTCTTCAACATTCTTTATTGATGATGTGGGTGTTTCTATTTCTTCAACGTTCTTGCCGAGCTTGATGATTTTAACTCTCAAAGTGACAACTTCTTCTTCAAGCTTCTCAACCTATTTTTCGTTCTTCATCATCTGAATCTTTATGACTTCTTATGTTTTCTTTGCTTCTTTAGGATGGATTTTTAAAGTGATGATTTCCTTTTCAATTTTTCTTTATTCATGTCTAAATTCTTCTTCAAGTTTGTTAAAGTCCTCTGATGTTTCCTTAAGACGACCAATCAAAATATTCTCTCTCTTCTCTACTTCATTTCTTTGTGTTGCTATTTTGGCTTACAAACATTGCTTCTCTTCCATCTGACTTTTGTAAGTTTCTTCAATCCTTCTAGCTTCTTCCAGCTGAGCTTTTAGATTCATGATGACCTGATGGGATTGTTTGGAGCTTTCTTGAGAATTCTTCTTGAATAATTGTTCCTCAAGAGACTTGTTTTTCTTCCTTTCTTTCGTCAATTCATATAAATCACTGATTAATTCTACTTCAAGATCTACTATTCCTTCTTCATAATCTTCTTATTCTAGATTTGTTTGACATGATGAGCATTGTTCTTCTTGTTCTTTTCTTGTATCCTTTTTAGCATTCGTTGGCTTTTTGATGGGAGACTTTTCAGAGTGGAGATTATGTAGTTTGTTCCAAATTTATTTAGATGATGAATATTTTCCAACTTTCTCTCTTACTAAATGACAAAATTCTTCCTAGATGAAACCCATTTATATTTTGTTGTTTCTTTTCAATTCCTTCTTGGTTACAGTCTTCGGTTTTTTGTAGCGGTGTACCATGTAAGAATTGATTTCCAAACATCATACCCTTGTGCCTCTAAGAATGTTTTCATCATGATACTCCACATTTCAAATATGTGATCATTCTAACCATCAAAATGTGGTACCCCAAACATTGTGTACTCCATGATCTTCCTTCCAGTGGTTAAATTGTTTCTTGAAAGAAATTGCTCTGTTACCAATTGTTAGAATACAGAGAGGGGGGGTGAATCAATTTACCACTTTTATCCACAACATATAATCTTCAACTTTATCAAAAATATATCATCAATGTATAACTTATGATTTCATTTAATATATCATGAGCATATCACATTAACATCACATCAAATACACAGTACACCAGGATTTACGTGGAAACCCAAATGGGAGAAAAACATGGAATGATTTCTTATATATTGTCAAGAATATATTCATTGGAAGCACCAACTTCCCAATTCTCCAGCTACAACTGGAAGGAGGCTACAACCCCCTATTTACAGGCTCCAACCTGAAGAAATCTACAACTCCCTGAATTCTCTGGCTCCAACTAGAAGGAAGCTACAACCCCCTAGTTCTCAGACTCCAACCTGAAGGAATATCCAATTCCCTTAATTCTCCAACACTAACCAGAAGGAGGCTACAACCCCCTTTCCTTGCCCCGTTCTGTCGCCCTAAAATATAAATGTAGACCAACTGTCACTTTTGTGATTTCACTTTTTTCCTTTTGAGGAGGATAATCCTTTCTCATGCTTGTGAATGGTGTTCCACTCTCCACCTTCTTATTTCTTATTGTACCCAAGACCAGTTTTGTCATCGGTTGGTATTTGATTGTTCTAGATATTATCCAGGATGGTTGAGCTATTCTGAAATTTTACAATTGTTTTTTCCTTTTCATTTTTCTTTTTGAGGTTGATAACTTCCAATTCCAACATGTGACATGTTTCTTCCTTTTTAGTCATCTGGATCTTCAAGTCTTCTTCTATTTCCTTATCTTCTTCAAGTTGAGTCTTTATGTTGATGACTATTTCTTATGTCTCATCCAAGACTTCTGTGCATTTATTGGTTTTGTCATATGTCTTCAACTCTTCTATTTTTTTTGTTAGATCAACAACTTCAGTCTTCAATCTTTTGATTTCTTCCTTGTTTTCTAGTTGAATCATTTTGAGGTCAATGAATTCCAATTCCAACGTGTGGCATGATTCTTCATTTTTAGTCAACTGGTTCTTCAAGGTTTCTTCACTTTCCTTAGCTTCTTCAATTTGAGTCTTTAGAACGTTGACCATTTTTTTTGTTTCTTCTAATTATTTTGTGCATTTATTGAGTTTGTCATGTGCCTTCAACTTGTTCATTTATTTTGTTAGATCAACAAATTCAGTCTTTAATCTATTGATATCTTCTTCTTTGTATTCTTGCAGAGTCTTTTGTTCTTTATCTTCATGGTTGTTAGATTGATCTAACTGTTGTAGTAGCAACATATCTTTCTTTTGATGTTTCTCCAACTCTTCTAAAGTGCAAATAATTGTGTATTCTAGCTGGTCAACAACATCCTTAGTAACTTCAATATATAGACCATTTTTGAGTTACATACTAATCACTTCAAATGTAGCTACAACATCAGTCTTAAAATCTAATAGTTTTTCTTTATTGAATACTGAGGTATTCATCAATTCCTTAATGTAGTAGTCTTCTCTGTCAATGATTGGGGTTTGCATCAATTCTTTGATGGAATTGTCATCTTCTGTGATTTGTTCTTTATTCTGATTTGAATTATATTTATTTATATTTTGTTCTTCAATCTGATTGGATTTCTCCATTTATGAGTTTTGTTCTTTAATCTGATTGGATTTCTCTATTTCTTTTTTTTGTTCTATAAACTGATTGGAACTATCCATTTATTTGTTTTGTTCTTTATTTTGATAAGAATTCTCTAGTTGGAGCCATAGTACTTTAGCAGAGGTGCAATGTCCCGTCTTTTCTTTGACTTGATCTAACAATCCATTTTGGATTTCCTTTAATGCTATTGAGTTATTTTTCTTTGCTTCTTTTGTCGTTTTGGATTTTTTCTTTGAGGTAGTTGAGTACCAAGGTTTAGATACTATTGAATTTCAAACACCATATCCTCTTAACTTCATATACCATTTCATTATTTCCCTCCATGAATACTATGTTTCATCAAATAAGGGAGCTTCATTTGTGAAGAGAGCCATTTGCCCACCCATTTCTTCAAAATCTACCTTCCATTATTTAAATTGTGTTGAAGGCACCTTCTCTGATACCAATTGTTGAAATACACACTGACACTGAGAGGGGGGGGAGGGTGAATCAATGTCTGGAAATTTTTGTTACTTTTCACACTTTCATAGATTAACTAAATTAACTGAATATGATATATGCAGTTCAATTAATTATTCATAAACATGTATACACAAACTATATGAAGTAGATAAAATATCATTATTTTATTTATTTAATTTGAATGAATGCAAATAAAATCAATCATTTAATATCTTCAAATTCAACTGAATATGAGAGATCCAACTCTATATTACAAGACCTAGCTTGTAATTCTCATATCCAACTGAGAAATGAGGAATCCAAACCTCATAACAAGACCTGACTTGTTGATCTCAGATCCAACCGAGATATGGGAAATCCAATCCTCATGACAAGACTCAACTTGTAAACAAGCACCAACATGATAGAATGAACTTTCATTCAATCCATTATATATATATATATATATATATATATATATATATATATATCCACCAAGACACCCTCTGCCCTTCATATTATTTTACTTATATAGTCCTCCAAAGGGTGCCACTTTGAAACAATGTGTCATTTTGGAATGAAACATTGCACCCCTTCATTTAATTAACACAAATGGTTACTTTATTAATTAATTTTGTACACCAATTTAGACAGTGATTTTCGCATGAATATTCTGGAGTGATGGAAATGAATTTTAAAATTCTACGATATGGGTTTTTTGCAAAACATGCCCAATTATCCAATAAGGGTGAAATTGCCCAAGAAAGTGTGTAAGGTGGTCAGTGCATGCGATTATTTGAAGGAAACTTGCCCAGATTTTCTTTTCGTCGTCGGATGTCATATCGACTTCAGTACATATTACCTTTTCCTGAATGTCTAAATCGGCCTTCGCATATCTCCTTTGTTGGTGATTATTTAAACTCAACTTGTAAATTGATGGTTATATTAAAATCAGTTCCCTCTCCGCTACTAGTCACTAAAGATTTGACTTTGTCTCACCCTTTTTCATATTTGCTTCCTCATTCGACCGACAAACATATTTTTGGTCGACTCAACTATGAGAAATTTCGATTTTGAGTATTTCAATTCTAGTCGACCCATCTTGCTTCAGCCTTGAACCAAGTTGTATTTAAGTTTTCTTCGACTTCGACCTTTAGGTTACTTATTTCTTGGACTGACTCAACTTGGAAGAAAACCGAGTTGACAAATTCGAGTTTGGTTGTCTCGACTTTCTTTGATCGACTTGTATTTCCCGACTCAATTTTCCTTCGAATTCAACCTTTAGTTGGTCGACTTGTCTTCGACTCGTCTTGAAATTGACCGACTTGTCTTCTCCAACTTTCATCAATCTGCAGGCTTGCAGTCGATCGACTTGTCTTTGAATCATCTTGCATTCGATCGACTTCCAGATAGTTTCCCTTATTGTTGTTTGAATCGACTCAGCTTGTGATTCGACAGTGTCAATGTTTCCTCACCAAACATCCACCATTGACATTTTGTCTCATATTTGGACTCTTCTTCAATTGAGATTTTCTGAATCACTTTTAATGAACCATGTCTTATTAACTTATTTATTTGTGATTTGTATAGATCCATATTAGATTATCCTTTTACCATTTTTATCTGGACAATTTCTTCACAGTTTCTTCTTTTGTGCATGGATGTTAATGACACAATATCAACCTTATACAATATAGGATGAGTGTATCAAGCTCATACAATATATTAGTCAATATTATATTTATACTGATATTCAAGTCACTTTCATAACATTGTGTCCAATATTAACAATGTTTGACATTCAACTCACCTTCATAACATTATGTACAATGCTTGATATTCAAGTCACCTTCATAGCAATATGTCAAATATTGAAAATGATTCTCAAACTAATCAATCAATGATACTTCACCTATTTATCAAGGTTGACATCAATGACAACCAAATTGCCAACATATAGATCTCCACCTCGATCACACGATGTCTACTAAGAACTGGATTAGCATCTCCTTACCGATGATCACAATATACTATATACCTAATGATCCGATCCAATTGGATATATCAAAACCCTGCGAGGGAACCATGTGATCGGCATGTCAGTGTATCGATATTTTGGGGATCATAACCTCCTTGTTGTTGGCTCAAGATATGTCGCGGGACTAGTCGTCCAATAGAACATGACTTTTCCTTGGAACCATGATACCAACGATGTCTGAATGTTGGGATGTCGGCACTAGGATAACACTTGCAGTTAATTTGACAATGCACTGGGGTGTCGATAGGTCTATACACCAGGGTCTTGATAGAGAATTGTGGGTCATCGATTCACCACAAAAATGAATGGTTAGATCTCACTTCTTCCTCATCCCATACCATTCAAGAGCCTGATCGTTGTCGATCCTTTCAGTGATTGATGGCCATTCTTCTTCCTATGCCTTCTCGCAAGTTCATATTTACACACAGATTCACCACACTGAGATAACACTCAAGATACACAAAATACATATATTTATATTAAGATTTAGCTCGATTACACACTAAGGGCACTCCTCAGGCCCCGACCGTTCTCCCTTGGTTTACATCATGTTTCTTGTCATGTCACTCATGCCCGCAGGCTTATATTTATAATAGTGAATACAACAAGGATCAATAATAGGATAGTATCACTCTACATTCGATCTATGCTCACAATATCCCTAAGATTGCTCAAAACAACAAATATCACAACAAATTCTATTATTTACTCAAAATTTCGAGGAATCATGTCCTCTTGGCCACATGCGTCCTCCAAAAGTTTTGATATTTTGAACTTGATTTGGGGAGAGGTCTATGCTCCTGCATCATTTATCATCATTTCTATCATTGACACAATTTTTTGGTCTTGCATTTGTTTTTTCAAGTTTTTAATAAAAAAATAAATTTTTTGTCGCTTTGCATGAGCAAGTTATATTTTCTCTGTAATTCAATGTAGAGGCGAATGAAAATGTACAATCATATGTCAAAAATATTTTATATGCTATGTATATGTAATTGTCTGTTGGCCATGTTGCAATCCTTCTAGATATATTGTTTCAAGAATTGGTGACTTATAATCATGGAAAAAAATTATTTTTCCAATCATCTCGTCTTCTTAAAATATATGTGGATTCCAAAAAATGTTGCAAGCATTACAAATAAGTTTGCAAGCATTAAAGAATAGATATATGAAGATAAAATATATAGAATTTGAACTAATAAGTTAATAAAAACTAAACTCTAGATCGATCAATTGACCTATAATTTACACTAACTTATAATTTATGCACAAACATATAAAACTCTGATGTTGAATTTCAAAAATATCTAACAACAAATAAATCAAGCCTTAAACAAAATATGTATTGTAACTATTTTTATTAGTTTTAAATGAATTTTATGGAAACATAATTATCCCAAAGTTTAAAGAGATTAAATAAGAAACATATCAGGCTCTGAACAAAGTTTTAGAAATTAATTCAATATTATAAATATCTCTATTGATTATAACTAGATTTTCTGAAAATCTGACTCGATAAAGTTAATCAATCAATTTGTATCTGGCTTTATCTTTTAAACCACATTTTCATTAAAACTAGACATGGTTAAAATTGCAATATTTTCAAATTTGCAATTTCATAACAATTTCAACTTTAATATACTTTGCATTTTTAAATTAATTAAAATTGTTGCTTCAACTTTATGGAGATAAGTTGTGTACACAATTACAATTTGTAAAAAAAAGATCAAATTTCAAGAATAATTGTTGACATCACTTTAATAAAAGTAATAAGTATCCAACAATTTAATTTTGCAAGCTCTATATTGACTTGTAATGTAGTTATTTGGCTTAGGTTTTCTCATCTTCATATTTTTAATTGAAAACTTGATTGAGGTCACTTTTTTTTCATTTCATTTTGAAATCTCATATTGCATTTTAATCATGTTCCTAGATCATTTGTCGATAGATCTAAGTGTAAAAAATGTTGGTAGTTTACATCGTGTTGTATTTTATAATTTTGGGTGTCAAGGTTTTGTAAATTATTGTATTTCAATGCTCTCAAGTGTAATATGAAACATGGACTATGATTAGCTGAAACTTGGTTAGTGAGTGAGTGCAGGATCACTGGTTCTTTGTACATTTTTTCTTTGTTGTTGAGGCGTGTATCATGTCAACTTTAGATGAACCCACTTAAATTAACATTTGACCAGGGATTGAGAAATGATATAGCTTCTGCAAATATTGTCTTCTAGACATCAGATTTAGGAAGTACTAAACCAACATTATGTTTCTCCCATTGGAATAGAGATGTAATAGAAATGGCGCACCATAGAATATATTTATTTGTTTTCAATTGATCTTCAAAGTCCTTAATTTAATGCATTTGCTCATTGTTGGGGTCATTTTTTTTGTAATTTGTAAGGAATTATTTTGATCGTCGCACCATCTGGCTATGTAAAGTTGGTGTCCTCGTAGAACAATTTGCATCCGCATTGTTCAACACACTCTGCACTTTTCTAGAACCCATAATATTCACAATTGTATCTTTCCAAAAACATAGAGATCCACTTGTAATTGTCAATGAGATGTGTCTCGATTTATTGATGAAGATCAATTATGAGGGTTAGGAAGATCGAATTATCTATGTGTTCAATCCAACACCTCATCCTGTGCTATCCAAATCGATGTCCAAGGCTCAAATCCATGACCCTTTACATTGACACTAGGACCTAATTTCGAATTGTTGGGTCCTTTAACATTGGCACCCAATATTTTATCCTTGGCACAAAAAATTATGGCCTTTGTCTTAACATCAAAGGTGATTAACCATGAAAACTTGAACTCTGTAATACCACTGTTTCCCCAGCTTGTAATTAATCATTACTTATGATTACCATGTTATGGCATGTGAACAATGTAAATGTTTTATTATTGTTTATATTGCCAACTACTGACTGTGGGGGTGAAGCCTTGAAGCATTGGCCATGATATCACTACAGGAAAGGGTGAGGAAACTGTAGAGATGATTCATTATGTCAAAATGACTCAAATTCTCTTTGCTGAAATAATAAACCTCATCTCATTCCAAGGAAAAATCAATTAATGAGAACATTACTAGTGGTTGAACAATCAACTACCCCAATGAATGGAAGCATGGAGGGTCTGGCTAAGAGAAAAAAAATTGTCAGGATAAAGTACCAAAGAGCACAATTCCCTGCAAGCCCAGATTGACCCAAGTTCCTTCTGATAGAAGGAATAAGACAGGTCTAGAACCTCCATGGGGAAAAAGGAGAGGGTATGTAAGAGAAGAAACATACCAGAGAAAGAAGAGAGCACGTGAGGCTCTCCAGTTCAAAGGATAACTGAAAGAATAAGTTGTTCTCATTACAGGAGAGAAACATAGTAGGCATTTAATCTCCAAGGAAGAGAATTGCTGAAAAGAATGCACAAGCACATGAAATAGAAATATCAGAGAACTCGTTGAAGAGTTATGAATTGGAGCTAGAAGACTCAAAGCCTGGACTGGAGCAAAAGAGGGCCACGAGCTTGGTGTTGGGTGGAAAGAACCCAATGTTGGAAGGTGTTGGATCATATTGTCATTGATGCCAATGGTTTGATTGATTAATGTCATTAATTGATGTCAAGTGATTGATTGATGCCAAAGGATTGATTGATTGATGATTGATGTAATGTAATATGTATTGTCCTTGATGAGATTGCATAGATGAAGATGGATCAATGAGTTGTCATTGATATGATGAAGATGGATCAATGAGTTGTCATTGATACATGATGCATAGTTGGTGTATATGACACAATGGTGGATTGATGCAAAGATGAATCATTATATTCTTATCATGGTTGATAAAGAGTACAAATGGATGAACTCCAAAGTGGTCCCCTTATGGTGAAATCCCTCACGACAAGATGCTTTGTGGATTGAGTTATCCTAGAAGAATGGTTGGAGGACCCATGCTTGTATGTGGAATAACGACTTGAAGATCAGTGAATTTGTTGGTGAAACTATCCTAGATGGATAGTTCTTGTCATACCATTTCTGGTTGTATGTGGAATGTCACTTAACTCCTCACGGTTTGAGAGTTATGGCCTTACGAAGTTGGAGGACCCTCACATGTTGGCTTGAAGCCCCAAAAGGTCAAAGAAGTCAAAGTGTTTGAAAAGAAGAAATCATTATTTAAATGATAAAGTAAAGTGACAAAGTCAAGGTGGATTATTTAAATAATAAAGAGAAGTGACCAAATCAAGAAATGATAAAGTAAGGTGACAAAATCAAGAAGAAATATTTAAATAATAAGGTATTGGAGAACTTTCTATTTATGAAAAGCGGTTAACCCTAAAAATAAAGAAAAATAGGTTAAGTGACCTAGAAATGGGTTAAGTGACCTAGATGATGAAAGTATAAATAAGATAGATATCGACTCTTACAAAACATCCTTTTGTGGATCAATGGAGGAGTCTAAGGCACATCTTGAAATTAAAGGAAATGCTCAAGGAATAAGAAGAGAGAAATAAGACTCAATTAGAAGAAAAGGAAGAAGAGATCACAAGACTAAAGAATGGAAAATAAGATATAAATGTAGATGATGAGATTAACAAAAGTTTTGAAACCATTGTCCATCTCAAGACCCAAATTGAAGAAGCCAAAAGATTAGTGGTCTTGGCCCTCGACCAAGTTTTGAGGAATACTTGGTCATAGTTGACCGTTTGGTACTTTGACTGTCTATCGAAGACAGAGTGCATAGTGAAGCAGAGATCACGGGATCTCGCCACCTTTTGTGGAACATTTTTGGGTTATTTTGGGAATATTGTAACAGGAAAGGGATGTTGGCCCTTGTTTAGGCCTTTTTCTATGTATAAATAGAGGTCTAGGCCATGTAAGAAAAGGGGGCCCTGTCTAGTCGATGGCTTAGTGCATAAGTTGGATCTATGTGATTAGAATTTTGTGTGACTATAAGAGCTCTGTGTGTGTTGTAATAAGTGTTGAGTGCCAAAGTGTGAGAAGGCTTAGTGCTTGGATCTACCCGGGGAAAGAGGATCTAGTGAGCTGCGCAGATCTATTGTCCTATGCGGGGTAGGATCTTGGAGGATTAGTGTTGTAACTGCTTGACCAAGATAATATAAAGAAGACATTGTGGACGTAACCCCAGGGTGGGGGTGAACCATGGTAACTCTGTGTACTATGTTGATGTGTTTGTCTCTCTCTTGCTAAGTGCTTTGATATGTTTAGATAGATCTATTGATGATTTGTGCTTATGAGATATGAATGCATGCTAGATATGATACATAAGATGCTAAGTGCTTAATCTATTGAGTATAACCTGATTATCATTGCTAAGTGCTAGATCTGAGTAATTACTGTGGTGCTCTGTGCTTTCTGCGAACTATATTAATGAATGTATGTTAGGAAATAACTAATGCTAAGTGCATTGTAAGCAAGATAATCACATATCTGTGTCCCAGCTAAGGTTGTAGACACCTGAGTCCTGCAACCATCCCTGCCTCTACCTCAGGTGATACTTCATCTGCTTCGCAGGTGTTGCCGAAAGGGCTGGTAGTTAGGGCTTTATTGGTGCACTCTTGAGCGTTGAACCTTGGGTCTGCCCCTGTGCCAACAAATGGTTCCATTGCTGGGACCCGAAAAACCTGACATGACCCATTCATTAGGAGGAATAGGGTAAAGCTGGTAAACCTATGTGGAAATCTCACTTAGATATCTATGAATGCTCATGGAGCTTCAACAGAAAAAGATTTCGAGATTGTTAAGTTCGTGGAGGACAGTGCCCCATTTACTATGTTACTTGGTAAACCTTGGATTGAGAAAGATCAAGCCAGAAAACAGGAAGTAGAAAAGGACCTAGAACAACAGAGACAAGAGTTAAGAGACTTCGTGACTAGAAGGATCACGCAGTTGATTGAAGAACGGGAGAACATATCAAGGGTTCTTGACCCCAGGAACTTGGATGACAAAGTTGACAGAACGCTAGAAGAACCACAGAGGACCGAACAATATGTTGGACAGGTAATACCTGTGGATTTGAAGAAAGAATCTCAACACCGTGAAGTTACCATGCCAAGAGAAGAAAAGAATCAGAATGAAAAATGGATGATCAAGACGAAGCTCACTGGGCAGAAGGCTAGAAAACTCATGAAGAAGAAAGTGAAGTTGGAGAAATTACAGAACGTTCCAGAAGAAACCCCGTAGAAGGAAAACATGCAGAATTTGAGCTTCGTCGGGATAGCAGAACAATGACATATGGCACTTCGCCATGTCGAAGTAATATAGCCGTTAGAAGATGATATACCCATTCCGCTGATGGCCTAAACGGCTTGAAAGAAAGTTATGACCTGTTACCTGGCCGTTAGACTACGCCATAATGGATAGATCAAGAGTTAATGGACCCTCCTATCTATTGCAAGCAGTTTGTTACAACTTTACTTACTTATTTTGTCGCACCATGCCCGGAAGACACTTTTTCCAATTGAGAACTTGAGCTCACATAATACCGGCATTGTGGAATACTGACTACCCCGCCTTGCTCTCTACTCGATTACGGTACCTTCATCCCATCGACAACCTGATAAAGTGATCCTAATCTTACATGTACGACGAGCTTAGCACAGCAGAAGAATCAGTGAGAGAAGTACTCGCTAACTTAAGAACCGAAAGAGTTATGTCGGAAAGAAGAATGTCCACCGGAGTCCAAGCCTCATCGTCAAGAGGAGTAACAACTTCTCCATCCACTGCTCGAGTTGGACCATCTCGACAGACCACTGAGAAACGTACTAAACATAGAGATGACATCGCAAATGCCAAACTGAGCCCGAGCATCTTTCCCTCTTACATACCTCCTCTGAAAGGTGAAATCAACCGTGACAGTGTGCCCCAAGATTACGACTATCCTATGATCACTGCGTTCCTACTGAAGGGTGTGCGTGCAGTTTGCACTGAGCAGACCAAGCTCGCAGCATTGATGTTTTGCGACTTCAAACTTGGTGACTGGAAAGCCTACAATATGTTTTCCACGCACAAGTATCTGACGATGACAAAGGGGAAGAATTCCAAGATCGTCCCTCAACAATGGATGATGAACCTTGCGCAGTCCACCTTACTTAATGTAATGAAGATTCCACACTTTGGCAAGCACCAGGAGGGGAACGCTTGCGTAAAATTTGTACTGGGGAGATACCATGGAGGATATTTCTAGTTGGACTAGCGTATAACGATTGATCCGGTGTTGATCAATAAGATCATCGGGCTGAGCATGTAGGGCCCTGACCCACAAGACTATTACCCTGGAAAGACCACAGATCACACACTTTCACAGAAGATTAAAGAGGCCTATGGAAATGTTAAAAAAGGCGCGCGAGGTTACAAGATAACCTCTATTGACAGTGGCGCAGTGTGCCTCGCTTATCAGATGATTGCAGGAAAGTTAGTCCGCAAGAATAGACTGACGCAAGTATCTGGGTTTGTATTTGATCTCACAGGAAAATGTGTAGAAGGAGTCCACATGAATTGGTCGAAGTACTTAGCGGATCAACTCGAATTGGATTCTAGAGAAGCGCAAGACCAAGGATATGAGTTCCACTTTAGCTGGCTTCTCATCATGATCGCCTTCATAGCATGGGAGATGTCAGAGGATGTCGTTTTTCCTGAAACCCTACCGTTTGAACCATTGGCTGCGAAGTTTAGTACATTATGGTACATGACAGATATGAATAGGAAATGGCAGTCGAATACCCTCTTTCACAGATACTACATCCAGTTGAAGACCACGTTACAAGCCACAACTCACATTACTCCAAACACACTCCATAGATTCAGACCCTTAATGAAGTTCAGCACAGACCGCCACTTCATATACCTGACTCCATGTGCTGATGAGCACCAGGAATAGCTGCAGTCCTATTATAAATTAACAGAAGAATACCTTGAAGAGATCACCAAGGAATGGTCAGCGGACCTCCTCGTTGAAGTAGATCCAGTGGATATTTCAAATATCAACAGCCCAGAAGCTGCATAGGACACACCTGGGCCCAGTAAGACGCAGAAGACACAGAAGACAAAGGAGACGAAGGAAACTGAAGAGGTTCAATATGTCGATAGCCGCTCTGTAAGGACAGCTTCCGTCACACCATATGAAGAAGGTAACGATGAAGCCTTAGAAGAAGTTGAACAACAACCAAAAGACGAAGTCAAAGTTCTAAAGAAAAGAAAAGGGTCACCTTCAAAGTCTTCCATTAAGAAGAAAGAAAAAGTGACCGTGACCAAGATGAAGACCACGCTCAACCCCAATGACTTCATCTTTCTCCTTGCAACTTTGAATGAGGCCATAGAAGAAATTACAGAAAAGTAGGAGGCCAAGCAACAGATGATGTACGACAGAATCAAAGTCGAGCTCCAAGGAGTACAGTGAGCCCTCCAGTCTAACTACGCAGTCTCCACTGCGCTTATGCCAAAAGGAACACCCAAAGCAGGAGACGAGTTAGTTCAACTTCGCAGGATTGCTGACCTAGTCGAAGTACGCCTACGGAAAGCAGAAGAAGAAACAACGCAGGCCACCCAGGCCCTAAAGCACACACACAAGGAAATCATAGAGCAGCACCAAGCTACACAGCAAGAGAAGGAGGCCATCCAAGAGAAGTTTGATAAAGAACGCGGAAAGATCCAAAAGGAGAAGGAGAAACTTCTTGCAAAGCAGATCAGGATCGAAGAAGCAGTCAACAGAGCATTTCACTTTGTGACTAGCTTAGAACAGAAGGCAAAAGAACCCATAGAACGCCAAGTAATGAAGCTTGTTGAAGTCATTCAACAACTGCAACAAAGAGTAGTATAACTAGAGCTCCAAGCTATACCGAGTACTCCACAAGAAGAACGTGACCAATGAGAAGTGAATGCCCTAAGTACAGTAGAAAAGATTAAGGCACTCATTGAAGAATGTAAGCAATTAAGTAGTAGAAGTGCGTAGATACATGAGAACCTATCTGAGAACCTTGAATTGCATAAATTGGAGTCACAGCTCCAGGAGGTGAAGTACCAAACTGAGAAGTTACAGGTACTGTTGAAGGCCCTACCGACCGTAGAGAAAATGAAGAGGTCCCATGAACAGTGCATCTTGCAGTAGCAGATTCATATGATCCAGAGCAAGGTCATAGAAGTGACGTAGCAACTTCATCCTTTGTAGGATAGGGCATGTCAACTATTCTTAGAGATTGAGAGCCAAGGGACGGACCTGGAATAGGTCATGAACACAACAGAGTAGCGCTTAGAAGGACCAGTTATTAATGCACTCATTCAGGAGTTTGTCGAGCAAGAAGCAGTAGCAAAGAAATAGGTCAAAGCAACTCGAGTGAAGCTCGAGGCCTTCAAGGCAGAGTTACACAGAGAAGAGTGACTCGAGATGAGTCACATGTGAGTGTTAGGGGCCTGTTGGCCCTCGACCAAGTTTTGAGGAATACTTGGTCATAGTTGACCGTTTGGTACTTCGATTGCCTGTCGAAGACAGAGTGCATAGTGAAGCAGAGATCATGAGATCTCGCCACCTTTTGTGGAACCTTTTTGGGTTGTTTTGGGAATATTGTAACGGGAAAGGGATGTTGGCCCTTATTTAGGCCTTTTTCTATGTATAAATAGAGGTCTAGGCCATGTAAGAAAAGGTGGCTCTGTCTAGTTGATGGCTTAGTGCATAAGTTGGATCTATGTGATTAGATGTCTGTGTGACTGTAAGAGCTCTGTCCGTGCTGTAATAAGTGCTGAGTGCCCAAGTGTGAGAAAGCTTAGTGCTTGGATCTACTCGGGGAAAGAGGATCTAGTGAGCTGCGCAGATCTCTTTTCCTATGCGAGGTAGGATCTTGGAGGCTTAGTGTTGTAACTGCTTGACCAAAATAATATAAAGAAGACTTTGTGGACGTAGCCCCAGGGTAACTCTGTGTACTGTGTTGATGTGTTTGTCTCTCTCTTGCTAAGTGCTCTGATATGTTTAGATAGATCTATTGATTCTTTGTGCTTATGAGATATGAATGCATGCTAGATATGATACATAAGATTCTGAGTGCTTAATCTATTGAGTATAACCTGATTATCATTGTGTAACATCCCGCTCTGGCGCACTGAGAAAACTTATTCTTTGAGGACACTTGCTCGCAAGTGATCTGGACTTTTATGATGTTAAAACGATTATCCTTGATTATGATGCGTTATGATAGATGACATGATGTTTTACTGCTTGACGTAGACAGGTGCTTTTGACTTAGTTTATTGAGTGTGCAGGGTTTTTGGACCTTGAGGATGCAGAGGCATCGGTGGAACCCCCTTGGACTCCGGATTGAGTCAGGGAGTGTGCTATTGGGTTGATTTATTTACTGTGATATTTCATTTGATTTGATGATATGATGTTGACATTTCTGACATGATTGTTGATGATGCAGGCTGTCGATAACTTGCCGACCAAACTCACATATGGAGTAAAGGGGCCACACACGACTTCCAGAGAGGTTGAGGGAGAGGCGTGGACAATAGCCCTGCCACAGCCTACTAGTACTCCCACCGTGGCTCGAACTGTAGGTTAACGATTACCTAGTTCGAGAGGATCCACAATGCCGTGAGTGCAGACTGCGACAGTGGCTCACGTGGATTCTAAGGGGCGCAAAATAAGGCAGAGGCCTTATTCCTTATAGCCCTTAGTCTCCCACAAGTTCACCTGGCGGAGTATTGACTCCAGGGGTTATAGATGTCTACCAATCATTTAAGTTGACGAGTGGCACCCTTGGAGCACGTGGTGCATCCTGAAGGGCACATCGCGCAAAGAAACGAACGAGGCGAGTGGCACCCTTGGAGCACGTAATGCGTCCTGAAGAGCACGTCGCATTGATGATGATGAAGAAACAAACCTAGATGGCCCTAAGACATTAACGCCTTAAGAAATTCTTAAAACGACTCCCCTAAACAATTGTCATCCAGTTCAAAATCTAAACCTGAGTCTAAGAAGCTTCTCTAAGATAAAAATTTCGTTTAACCTTAAGGAAAAAGGCCCTATGAAAATAAAAAGTTATGAATTTAAAAATAAAATGAAAAGATTAATTAGCGCATTTACCTTTTTGGTTTAAAAAAAAAGAAGGGATCAATAAAAATAGGGAAACTAAGTAATAAAGGAAACATAGACAATTAATAAGTAATAAAATTATTTAACGTGCGGG
>ML808678.1:13317-27919 GCA_009831015.1 Picea engelmannii | reverse complement strand
TTTTGGGTTTAAAAAAAAAAGGGATTAATAAAAATAGGGAAACTAAGTAATAAAGGAAACATAGACAATTAATAATTAATAAAATTATTTAACGTGCGGGAGTATAAAAAGTTATGAATTTAAAAATAAAATGAAAAGATTCATTAGTGCATCTACCTTTTTGGTTTAAAAAAAAAGAAGGGATTAATAAAAATAGGGAAACTAAGTAATAAAGGAAACATAGACAATTAATAAGTTAAAGAAAATAATTCTGGAAAAAGGTGGGATGAATGACACTTGTACAACAGAGAATTTTTGGAGGGTTTTCTTTGAAACTTAAAAATAAATGTGGGGCTCAAAACTCTATAAAAGAAAAGGGGGGATGAGGAAGAAAGGGGGAGTTGTTAGCGTAACGTTACGCTGTCGGATTTGGACTTGATTGATTTCTTGTGAGGAGTTGGGATTTCTCAGCTCGGTTAGGAGTGGTAGCTCGGCCTTGCGAGGCGAGCTGGGAAGCTAGACGGATCCTCTGGTTTGGGTGTGGCCCCTTTGCGGCTCGGGGGGCTAAGGGGGAAGCAGAGTACCCCTAGAGTTTGGCTGGGAGGTACCGGTGTAGTCTCGGNAGCTCGAGTGCGGAACAACGTCTTTGGGTCTTTCACCGTCGGTCACAGGTACACAAGCACGTTTGGTTGTTTAATATTAAAAGAACAATTGGTTTAAAATTTTGTATATAAATCCTTATGATGATGAAGGTTGTGTTGAGTTTTGAATAATAGTAATTTTACTAGTTACTCCATTACCCCTACGTTACCAGCGATCGCAATATGCTATTTGTTGGTCATTATCATGTTTTATTTTAAAGCCGTCGAGTACTTGAGAACAATGAATTCGACTCATATTGATAGGGATAGGTGGGTGCCGACCATCCTCAAATTTCCACCTCCCTGCCTATAGGAATAGGGTATAATTTGTCCCTTTCTGCGTTTGCTTGGTATCTCGACAGATTGGGAAAGGCCAGATACTCTGAGTCTACGTTTTTAATTTTTTTTTACATGGAAACCCGCAACGTGATTTTAACTGGCTTATTTCATTCCCGAAGTAGGATAAGAACCCCTCTCTCGCTCAAGCGGAGGTCATCCGGGATAAGCTATTACTCGGATTACCCTTATCCTCACACCAGGGAGATACTATTACATAAGCTTGGGTAAGCGTATGGTGGAGCCAAGCTCTCCTGAAGCTAGTAGAGCAAGGAGAAGGAGAGTGTGTATTACCGTACTCCAAAAACCTTCCTTCGGCAGCGAACATTTCAGCAAAAGGAAAAAGAAAAAAAAAAAAAAAACTCGTGGCCTCAATCTATCTGTGATGAACATAAACGCCGGTTATGCAAGCATGCAGTATGAGTCAAGCTTGATTAAAGGAAGACTGTTTATGGTTCTTTGGTTTTGACCTTCTAAGAGTCTTGACCTGCACCATCGTTGTATTAAGGTGGTCACCCGTTTTTATTTACGGCTTCAACAACATTTGTAACCAGCACATATCAACGATTATTCTAGAATCCTATAACGCAAACTGGAATTGCCAGCTTGCCCTAAGGCTGGTATTGAGGGCCTTAGTCAAGCTTTTATCTTTTCCAGGGGCCAAGTAATAAAAATAGAATAATAAAAATAAATTGAAAGGGGTGAATGGCCAAAATACATCCCAAGAAATTTCTCCGCTTCTTCAATCCACTCTTGGGATCGTGCTCGCTCCAAGGCTTTCATCCTGGTTAAAACCCTGCAGAATGATACTCTATTAGCAGATTTTGTGACCTGAACGTATGCCAAGATTTGGGAGATTATGCGTTGAACAACTAAACCGACTTAGTTTGCGCAGTAAAGCTTTATTAGAAATTTTGTTTGGATTTGTGGTTCAGCCATGCCGTTGATAACCTTGGATAGTGTGACGTCTGCCGGTCTTCTAAACTTTTACCTCTGCCTTGAATTACCCCCGATTTCGCCCCCGTGCATAGATTTTCAGTGCATTAACTCGTCTGAGCAGTGACTGTGTAGCACCAAAATTCTATCCTCCCAGCTGGTGGTCAGGGTGTACCCAAAATATTTTAAATGGTCTGCGTCTTCCCTTAACCTTTCTGACAGCAATCTAGTTAGCTTGGTGATCTAGACAGCTCTGCAGTCATTGCAGTTGCTTTTTCAAGGCGAAATTATATTTAATACTTGCCAGCTAATGATTCACAGATATCTATTCAATTCGTGTCTGCTAATTAACTTTTGGAAATTCTGTAAATCGTTTTCTTCATTATTTATGATTGTGTAGCCAGTGCGTAGGGATTTTCCTTGAAATAACCATCATTCGATTGTTGTGGGACAAATGTCGTTTGTTCATTCAAAACCAGAAACTATATTACATTTATTATTTCGACATCTGTGCAGCTGTAACTTAATCACAAAACCTAATTGTTAAAAGGCCTGCCATTTATTAAAGAAAGGAATTATTCTTTTATTATTTATTAAAGAAGGAATTCGTTGAAGTAAACCATTTAAGGAAGGAGACTGTTATGTATTAGATCGTAGATAAAGATTATTAAAGGTAATGCCTTATGATGTATTTTTTTATAATCATGTAAGAGTAATGTCCTTGGAACGTGGATTAACAGGTAATGTTAGGGTTAGAAGCACATCAATCAATGTTGTGGTTATTCTAAGATACTAAGTTATGGCAATAATGTGAAATGGCATGGTACTTTACTGCAATTTCTTGTTAGTATAATATGTGAGTATTGCAATAGGTGTGGATAATTGCATTATAAATTATCGATGAAATGATATGGTTATTCAATTTCTCATTAATTGTCATTTATTTAATTGTTATATAAGTGCAATGCTGTTTTAAATTGCATAAATTGCATTAATAATTAGTTTAACTGCAAGCTTGTAATATCAATGTAAGTATGGTAGCTTGTATGATAACTTAGGAGTGTAAGGACATTGTTATTTGTTTACAACGTGGTGGTAGTATAAATGTAATGGTGAGGTTAAATCATTGTAAGGACATTCAATTCTTTTTATTTTTAACACAAAGGGTAAGGCCCTTAAACTCAGAGCAATAAATTAATTAGATTTACCTTATGCTAATGTACTCGGGGTTTAATAAAATTAAATGGAAAAATGGGCTAATAACCAATCACTGTTGAGTCATAGACATTTCCTTGTCATAACTTTAGTGGTCGTTGTCGGAGTCCTTCTTACTTGCGCCTTCCTGGAGAACGTGTTGTTCATATAATTTATGTTGTACGAGGTCGTAATCATCTTATTGCTTGGTCATTTTTTGTCGGGCGGGATGTAGACACCTCCGTGTAGCCTTAGTATATAAGTCTGTGTGTGTGATTATTTTTGTGTAAGGAATCCTATGCCGTATCAAGAGTCTCGGGGCCTTTAAAGGCAGGGTTTCCACTCTTGCGACACACCTGACAGATATTACTAGTTTCTACCTGAGCAGTCGGTTAGGAGCCTATCTGACATTCTCTCTCTCCGGAGCAGAGAACTAAGATTAAACGCCCTGCTTTCCTGTGCAGAAATAGTAAAATCTACTACTATGGATTCTTCCCTCTGTGTTTGTACCGTACTAAACCCGTATGTCATGTAATGCTTGCAGTTGCTAGTGGTGCGCCCTATGTCTTCTTGTTGTGGTCATCATGGTTGCGTCTTGTTAGTCGTTGGGTGGCGACGTGAGTCAAGTGTGTCTATTTCCTTTTACACACGCACACACCCTGGAAAAAAAAATTATTGTACATGTTATCAGAGTTGTTGTCGTAACGAGTAGGTCCGTTACACATTGCTAAGTGCTAGATCTGAGTAATTACTGCGGTGCTCTGTGCTTTCTGCGAAGTGTATTAAATAATGTATGTTAGGAAATAACTGATGCTAAGTGCATTGTAAGCAAGATAATCACAGATATGTGTCCCATCTAAGGTTGCAAATACCTGAGTCCTCCAACCACCCCTACCTCTACCTCGGGTAAGACTTCATCTGCTTCGCAGGTGTTGCCGAAAGGGCCAGTAGTTAGGGCTTTGTTAGTGCGCTCTTGAGCGTTGAACCCTGGGTCTGCCCCTGTGCCAACAAGAGGAACTATTAAAGAATCAAATAAATGAAAAGGAAGAGTCATGTTGTAAGTTAGAAGATAAAATTGTTGACCTTAGAAAGAAGGTAGAAAAGTCAAACAAATTCTTGAATAACTCACGAATCTTGGATGAGATCTTGGAAAGTCAAAGATCACCATGTGATAAATCAGGACTTGGATACAAAGAAGAAACTACACATGCTAAAGCAAGCACCTCAAAGAAGCACAAGGTAATTCCATCAAAGAAGGAAGACAATGTTGCAAAACAACCATTTACACAAAGCAAAGAAAATTTCAAAAGAGCAAAGCAATGATGACATCAAGAAGCTATTCTTGGGACACCAAAGCAAAGGTATGAAAGTATTTTTCATGGGCATTGTTAGTCATGTAATGGATATGGTCACAAAGCTTTTGAATGTAGATCTTATGAAAGGAGATATAATGGAAGATTTTATAACACCATGAGGTGTTGGAGATGTGATCAAGTAGGACACATTGCGATTCATTGTAACACCATTAGATGCTACAACTGTAGTGGATTTGGCCACAAATCCCATGAGTGTTGGACCACAAGAAGAAAGTACATGATGAGCACTTCACATGGCATGGCTAGAAGAAGGAATGAAGTAAGGAAGGGAGACATCTTTGAAAAGATGGATGCTCAGAGCTCAAGTTCTAAGGAGCAGGGACATCTACAGAAGTGGGTGAAGAAGACAGAGAAGCCAGAACAGAATGAAAGAATGAATGGAAGTTCAAAAGTGTCATCTACTAAGGCATACATGGGTGACAGTGGTATTAGTCACGTACATATGCAGGATAAAATTGTATAGGTCGCGTACATACGCGAGCTGTCTGTGCAGCAGGACGCGTATATGTGGTGAAGCCTAGGGAAAAGAGCTATGCACAGGGATTGGAGTTTGAAGTGATGGTATAACTCTGTGATGCAGGGTCTAACATGGTTTATTGCAGGTTCTGACACTGTTTGTTGTAGATTTTCATGAGTCTATATTGGATTATGTAAGGTGATGATGTAAAATAAAATTTTGGGTACATGGCACTAACCCATGAGTATGGATTGATGTATTTTCTGTTGAAGAACAACGTTGGTTATGACAGTGAAGTCATAACACCTTGGTTATGTGATATATCTTGGTGATGTATTGGAAGCTTACTTGTTGGAAAGCTTGATGCATGCATTTAGCATATGGATGGGCTACACATTGGTACATGTGGTTGGTGAGTTAATGAGGTGATCATGTTGTACATCATTGTTGATATATAGTTGATGCATGATTGATACTTTTCTAGTACATTGGTAGAGGCACCTACTAGCAGTTTGATTGGCATATGTTTTATGGAATATTTGACATACATATATGGAATTCATCATTTTGTGGTATTGGTGCATGGTAATGTACATGTTTGGTACACTCATAGATGGCATATGCTTGATGATATTACACCATTGGTACTACTTGATTAGCACAACAATTGGCATTTGTTTGAGATAGATGATTGTGGCACTTAGTTCATGATGGAGACATATCATGAGTGATGTGATACATTGTTTGTCATGTTGGTAGATGCACATGGTTGGCATATTGGTGGATGCACATCTTGGCATGTTGATAGAGGCATATCATTGATACATTCCATGGATGATATCTTTTGGCACATTGCATGATGTTGATGTACATAGGTGTTGTGCATGATGAGCACACATTTTGTACAAGATGTACTTGGTTAATATTTTGCTCATGATTCTTTATTTCATCATTGACATATCTTTTGTTTCATGATGCTTGGTGTAGCATGAGTTTGATGCATGAACAAGTCCAAGGATCGTGATATGGTAGCACATTTTTCATCTTGCAGAGAAGATAGGGGAGACATACCCATAGGGAGAGTCATTCTTCTTCCCATGATTCTAGGAGGAGATATTTATCAGATGCATACCTAGAAAAGAGCCCTATATTTGAAGAAAGAGTAAAAAAGCATAATTCCAGGGGGAGAAATGGTCACAGGGGGAGTATGTTCGATGTATCTTCAGCATTACATCAGAGTGATATCCCTTGCTCAAAATGGGAGATATTATTTAGAGGAAGATCAAAGACACTCAGACAGGGGGAGCAACCCCAAGAGGAGAATGTCTCTTTGCCATTGATGTCAAAGGGGGAGAGTTAATCACATTGATATGATTGATGTTTATTGATGGGGAGAGATAGTCACATTGACTATTGATGTAGAGCATGCCTTATCTACATGTTGACATCAATAATTGGTAATTGGTGTTGACATAAATGTTGGTATTGTCATTAATGCCAAAGGGGGAGATTGTTGGATCATGTTGTCATTGATGCCAATGGTTTGATTGATTGATGTCATTAATTGATGTCGAGTGATTGATTAATGCCGAAGGATTGATTGATTGATTATTGATGTAATGTAATATGTATTGTCCTTGATGAGAATGCATAGATGAAGATGGATCGATGAGTTGTTATTGATATAATGAAGATGGATCAATGAGTTGTCATTGATACATGATGCATAGTTGATGTATATGATGCAGTGGTGGATTGATGCAAAGATGAATCATTATAGTCTTATCATGGTTGATAAAGTGTACAAATGGATGAACTCCAAAGTGGCCCCCTTATGGTGAAAGCCCTCATGGGAAGAGGCTTTGCGGATTGAGTTATCCTAGAATAATGGTTGGAGGACTCATGCTTGTATGTGGAATAATGACTTGAAGATCAATGAATTTGTTGGTGAAACTATCCTATATGGATAGTTCTTTTCATACCATTTCCGGTGGTATGTGGAATGTCACATAACTCCTCATGGTTTGAGAGTTATGGCCTTACGAAGTTGGAGGACCCTCACATGTTGGCTTGAAGCCCCAAAATGTCAAAGAAGTCAAAGTGCTTGAAAAGAATAAATCATTATTTAAATGATAAAGTAAAGTGACAAAGCCAAGGTGGATTATTTAAATAATAAAGAGAAGAGACAAAATCAAGAAATGATAAAGTAAGGTGACAAAATCAAGAAGGAATATTTAAATAATAAAGTATTGGAGAACTTTCTATTTATGGAAAGTGGTTAACCCTAAAAATAAGAAAAAATAGGTTAAGTGACCTAGAAATGGGTTAAGTGACCTAGAGGATGAAAGTATAAATAAAATAGCTATGGACTCTTGCAAAACATCCTTTTTGTGGATCAATGGAGAGCTTCTTGTGAGAATATCTTTTGGAGTATTGATGGAGAGCTTCTTGTGAGAGCATTTTGGTGTGGATCTCTTGAGCATGATTGAAGATCTATTCTGAGAGAAAGGAGATTGGGAGGATCTCATGGACACATTGAATTTTCGGCAAGTCTGAGATCACGATGACGAAATTCTCAGAATTACAGAAAAACCCTATTTTCTGGTGCGTACGCGGGCTGTCTGTGTATAGGGTGCATATACACGAGTTGTCTATGTACAAGGTGCATACAGTACGCAAGTTGTCTGTGTACAGGGAGCGTATAGTGGATAAAATCATGGAGATTTGTGGTTGAGATGATGACAAGCTGTTGAAGACTGAAGCGGGTTCTGGATCTGCATTCTATGGGCTCATATCTGTCACTAAGACACTGGTATGATTACATTATTGTCTTGATGGATAGTATAGTTTGTTGTGTTGTGAATGCTTAGGGCATTCTTGGTATGGCTGATATGATGTGGTTTATGTTGGTTGATGGAGTGAGTAGCACTCTTATGATTCAGTATTGATATGATGACTATAGTATGTTGATTGTTTATGCATGATTGAGTAGCATTCATATTGATTGGTTGTGGAGAATGAGTAAGCTATTGGAGAGCTTGGATGTGTTTTGACTAGTTGGTGGTCAGTTTGGACATTGAGAGACAAAAGAGAATGATGAATTGGTTGCAGAGGATATGAGTTGATCTTGAGGGATAAACCATAATAGATCAAAAGGTATACGCAGGCTATAGTACTGCTTGGGCGCGTATACACTCGGGTTGTACTACTGGTAGGGCACGTACATACGCGCGCTGCACTACCGACAGGTCACATACATGTTGTAGATTGATATTTGTTGAGGATTGTTGCCTCATCTGAGTTGGTGTTGAGTGTGTAAGTTGAGTCTTGCATGATAGAGTTGGTGCTCTTGTAGAGTTGTACTCTATTCTATTGTTTCTGAAAAACCCCAAGGATTGTAGTCCGTAACAAAACGAAAATTGTACATACATCTTGTGTTATTTGTGTTCCTTATGGTGATGACTTGTTGATGATATATCGTTGATATATGTTGTTGATATGTGCTCACATATAACTGGTTATAAATGACAACAATGAATAATGAGTAAAATGTTGAATGCTAACTAATGATTTTTGTGTAAGAGGGAAGTTATGGGAAAAAGAGCCCCACACTCATTCACCCCTCCCCCTCCCCTCCCCTCTAAGTGTAGTAGGTGTGTCAAACAGAAGGAGAGGGCGTCGAGGGACAATGTAGTTATGAAATGACTCTTTCACAGAGGAAATCCAACTGGGAAGGCATCTGATAAAACCCATGGAGGTATTGAGATCAGTGAGGAAGAAGGGAGACTTTTATTTCTTACAGAGAGGTGGAGGAGAGTAACCTCCACGATACCTTTCTTGATTTTGGAAAGAGAAACTAGAAAAACTGACCTAAGAAGAAGGTCGTGAGATTTATGCGGAGGGAGCACCTAATAAACCTCGCAGAAGCTATGACACAGAGAGGATCTTTGAAAATTTGTCGAAGTTTCCCTAATGATATCATGGCTTGGAACGGGGGTGGCCAGAGTGTTAAGAGTGAATGCCTCTGAGCCTACNACACCCACAATCAGTTGGTTGGATGCAACTTGTAATAGATAATTATTTTCATATACCCTATGCACTTGAATTGAAATGCATGATTTGAATGCTTGTATTTGTGTTATACATATACCTCCTGGATATAGGAGGATGATGGCATGATATTGCATCAAAATGTGTCTCACGTGAAATTGATAGTAATAATGTTTATTGTTCTTCTATAAACTGTTGCATTTGAATGGTTGTAAAATGACAAGTTTGGCCTCTGTGCTGGTTGAAAAATCCTCAAGGTGTTTTCCCAAGGATTAACTTCACAATTCCAGAGTTGAAACAGATTCTACAGGACTGCTACAGTGTCATTGATCCCTCGAAAATACATTTCCCTGTTATAGAACTTGAGTTCTATGAATGGAAGGCACTTCCTTCAAACCAGTTTTCCAAGAGACCACGGGTTCATTCCCACAGACTTAACCAAACTTTATCTAAGAGTTAGGAGTGTAGCCTCTGAATCTTGACAAGGTTCCATAGGACCAGGACCATGGAACCCTTCGCTACAATAAAAAGGGAGCTAAGTTATTTGGGACTCTGGGACTTCGGAGCTCCAGGGTGAATGAACATTGCAACGTCCTAAAAGCACTGAAGGTGACCTGTCGAACCGTTAACTTGACAGTTGATTGAAAGTTGGTGGTCATTTACCTGCTATCGTGGTATTCATACCCATGTTAAACCCCAATCCACTTCTCAGTCGCGAAGTAACGTGAGTCGTAGATATGAGGATATTCAGGATCTCCCCTGATCGTTGGATCTATGTCATGGTCAGTTCAACGTTGACCACTCCGAGAGAAAAAGGGTGTTAAATGGTCGAAATCCCCGAAGGTCGAACTCACGAAGTGACGTGGATCGTATATCTAAGGATCCTTTGGGATCCATCTTGATCATTAGATCAAGTGTTAGTGGAAGGATAGAGTAAGGGAAGGGATGACAGAAAACAAGTGGTCATTTTGCCTTATGATCCTCCCAGTCGGTTACCCTCTAGACTAAAGACTTAGGATTGTGTGGAACACGAGAACGCGGAGCCACGAATCCCCGTCAGTGGTTAGATCAAACCAGGGAATATTATGGGTCATCCGATCATTATTCGGCTCTCCGGCGAAATCCCACTTTGGGTGATTCAGGATGCAAGGTGTGGATTTTCCTCAAAGGTCGGAGTGACGTCAACAGACAATGTGGCCAAAGTACACGGTGGAGTCTGACTGTATGATGGATCCACCACATGTCAGCACGTGGCTAAGACATGTGTCCTTCTAACTCATCGTATATGGTATAGGGTCAGAGAGATAGTACCACGTGTCAAGGTGGCATCATCGCCACGTATCTGCTAGGTGGTAGATGGTAGTAGGGACACGCGTGCAGAATGCCATGTACGCAAGAGAGACCCACTCCAGAAGTTTGGGAGTTCAGAACTCCGAGTGTTTGGAGTGCTAAGACATAAGCTCCAAAAGGGACGAAGGTCGAAGCCACGTGGCAAGACTCTGGGGTTCGAGACTCCAGAGGATTTGCAAATAGATAAAAGTAGTTGAAGCGTCAAAGTGCCAAAGCACCAAAGTTTCCCATATCTTAGTGTCAAGCTCCGATAGGGAGGGTCCATGTGCGTCATGGTGATGTGGCATGTTTGGATAGCTCCACATGGTATCATGGGATTGGAAACAAATTAGATGTGGGACCCCACCCCTATAATCAAGTCCAAACGATGTGTTAAGTGTAGGTAAATCTTAATCGTTAGATCCAAAGGTAGACAATACTCCACCGTAGATTCTGGAGTAGAGAGAGGCTCCAAGACTTGGGTCTCTAGGAAGCTTTAATGTTGTACAAAAGAGCATGAAACACTGAAGTCCGGAGGACTAGGTTCCAGTGTCGGTCGCATGGTAAGATAAAATGGAAAAGAAGAAGCACTGAGGTTCTGGAAGTGAATAAGCATGTGCCGAATGGGCATAGACTTTCCCATGTAAACCCTTCTTCCACGGCCATGTCATTTCCAAAGGATGACGATCTAGGTTGCGACAGTGCCATGTTGGATGGTACGAGGAAAGTGAAGCCACGTGGCGAAGGGGTTGGACATTAGCCAATGACACCCCGAAAACTTTGGAAGGCCATAACTCTCAAACCAGAATTCAGTTTTGGACGAGTTTATGGTTGTTGGAAAGCTCTCGAAGAGTAGAAGGCAATGGTGCCCTTATCCGAGGGATTTAGGAAGCTGCGGAATTGAAGAAAAATTTATACCCCATCCCTTAAAAAGGTACTTAGGGGTCGGATGTGTAACAAACTCAATCAAGTTTTCAATAAAAAATATGAAGATGATCAAGTTTTAAACTTGATCATCGATCATCGAAAGACATTGATGGCCCGAATTGCACAGTTGGCCGACTCAAATCCTTTCTGTAATTAGATCAAGACCGTTGACATACAAAGAGATTACTCTGGCACCATTGGATCAAACTAGTAAGGAGATTGCATTGTGTTGGGGTGGTACCCAATAACCAAAGAAGTTCTAGTAGCAGAGTTCCACGCAAAGTTCCAGTCACGATTATGTATGGTTCTCGTGGAAAAAATTATTTTTAATAGTGTTAAAGAATTGACAGTGAAGATCTAATCCAGGGTCTGCCAAATCGACAGTTCTCCTCGATATTGGATATTGCTATATTGACATTTTTTTTAATTTTTGTGTAAGTGTTAAATGCCATAGTCCGGTCGCCAATAATTTAAGCTGGTGGTTATAACACTTTCTCCTGTGAATAAACAGAGCATTGTGTCCATAGAGCTAAAAGAAATATGTACTATAACTATTTTTATTAGTTTTAAATGTATTTAAAACTAGTATTAAATGTACTTTCCCTCGCACATTTAAAACAACCGTAATTGTCTTGTGATCAATTACAACGTTGTCATGACTTTATGAACATTGAATGAGAATTAATGAAGCATTGAGTGCGAAGCTTTAACACATTAATCCTAGTCAATTTTGGCATAAATGCACTAAGGTAGTTTTGTAGAATGTTAAAAAAACATGATTTCTTAAAGTCATAAGTCTTAATTCACATCATTCTCTCTGGGGTTTCCTTTCACTAGTTGGTATTAGAAATACTTTTAAATTTTAAATAACCCTGTTAGTTATTTTTTTTCAAATAAAACGTACACTTTGTGGTTTACTTGTAGGAATTCGCGAAGACAGAATGACTTGCAGAAGCAAAGCAAGACGACAAAATGACAATGAAGACGACATTGAAAAGAACCCCAATTCAACATGTTTCTTTGATACTACATTCAAGACAGGAATGAGCAATAGTATGGAGTGGAGAGAAATTTATACCTTCTTCTAGCAAGGGGATTTCACCAACGAATATTAAGGCCTTTAAACTTCACAAAATTTTCACCGACCACCTATTATGACCTATTACGACATGATACGATGGATTATCTCCCATACTAATATCTCTACATGCAATGTTATTAATTCACCCCACCAAGTTGTTGGTTCCTTCAAGCCTGAAGATGTTAATAATATGTATAAGCTAATCCCCCTTGCAGTGAGGCTTGATGACAATTTCATCAAAGAATTTATTAAAAAAAATGTTAAAGAGGAGGAAGTGCA
The DNA here is from genome assembly GCA_009831015.1 of Picea engelmannii. Taxonomy (NCBI): domain Eukaryota; kingdom Viridiplantae; phylum Streptophyta; class Pinopsida; order Pinales; family Pinaceae; genus Picea; species Picea engelmannii. The sequence continues at coordinate 15,334 of ML808678.1, read as the reverse complement.
ATTCTCAACTTAATTAAAGAATGGTGGTATGACCCTAATTCTTTCGAAATCATGGGTGACAAGATGTATCTTGTTCCCAGCCTAAAGAAAGCCCCTATGTTAGTTTCCATAATGTTTTTTCTTCTATACAGCGAGAAAAATTCTACCAAATTTAAATTGAGTTGGGTTCCCCTTATTCACCAAGTCCTTACAAGGAAAGTTTTCAATTAGTCTCGTATACTCTCTGCCAATATCAAACAAGAAGTGTAAAAAGTCTTTGGAAGCCCCTCTAGGATATTGTCTAGGGTTTTTTATGTTTGCTAATTTAGTGGATGTTGTTTTTGTAGTTACTCCTTTCCATCTTTTAGGTTGGATCTAATCTCTCTCTAAAGAAACAGTTCATTTATTTTGCTCTAAAATGTGAAAAATCCACTGCAAAAATGATTTCTATGACATCTGCAAAAATTTTCATGATTCCCCTGCATCTAATTTTGAAAAACCTTCCAGCCCCAAGATTTACTCAGGAGACTATGGATGCTATAAAAGAAATTGGTGATTAGTTTGTAGATGAAAATTTTTCATACATAGAGATTTTTTGTTGTGAAGGGCCCCCTCATCTCCTTCCTAGATATGTCCCAGAAATGCCAACATTAAGAGAGATTGCATATCAAATTGTTAGTGTTGGCATTGGAGTTACATTGGATAAAAATAAAAATAAAAGGCAATGGCCTACTTTCCAAATTTCATTAAGTATCTATACCTTATTGAATGCAAAACATGCTCAAAAGGAATTTGATCTATTAAAGATGGAATTTGGCTCGCCCAAGGAGATTTTAAAAGACATGATCCAACAAAAGTCATCAAAAGACATTGTGTCATAGTTAAAAGCAAAGCATATATTCATGAAGACAATCATGTTGGTGTTGTTTTTCAAAGAGCCACAAACTTCCATGAATTATCCCAAAGAATTGATCTCATTAGAAATAATGCTAATTTCTTGAACTTTGATGAATGGCAAGTTGAAAGGAAGAAATATTTTCTTAATAAAAATAATAAAATACAGAGAATTGTAAAAATGGAGGAACTGAAGAAAATATAAATGAAATAGAACCAGTGCATAATGCTTCTTCAACAGAAACACAAGTAAACAAATCTACACAAGAAAAGGTTGTAACGGGACAAGAAAATTCAAGTAGATTAAATTCTTAGACACTTGTCAAAGTGATTGAACCAAATACACAATTCAATACCAACAGACATGGAGTTCTCCCAGACAACACTAGTTTAGATCAAATCACCAATCATATCAATACTACCATAACCTCAATATTCCAGGAAGGCTAGGTACCACGTCCTTTGATCTTGATAGCATTTATCCTATACAAAATATTGTTGTCTTTATGCAATTTCTTGGAAAATCAGGACCATTATCAAATAGTCTCGAAAATGTGCAACAACAAACAGATTCAAGGGCAAATGCAATCAACATTTTTTGAGTTTTTGGAATCTGGATAGTGTTCAACAATTTCTTACTCTTCCAATAGAATGTTCCAAGAAAATTGATAATTTTCTATCAAGATTTTCATCTACACGAGAGGAAATTGGCAATTTTTTTTTTTACCGATGCAAGTTAAACAAGAAAATCCCTCAACCTCCGTTAATTGCAATTTTGTTAGAAAAGTTACTCTATGGCAAAGCCCATGACAAATGCAAGTAGAAAAATTCATCACAAATGTTGCTACATCCGAGCAAAATATCTTTCCTTAGTATTAGCAAACAAATCAAATCAAATACCTACACTCACTATTTTTGGAAACCAGTTCTACAATCTAGTGCCATTTTCTTCTATTTATTGTCATTTTGTAGTAAGAGTGACAAGTTGAAAATTTTGGAGAGAAGGCTATTGTTGAGTCTCAAAATGGTCCTTATTTTCACTCCATTAATTCACTAAAACCTTCACAATTACTTCCATTTCACCTTCATATCACCTCCACATCATTACATTTACCTCATTATTGGGTTAAAACTATGCTTTTCC
>ML808677.1:454560-465797 GCA_009831015.1 Picea engelmannii | reverse complement strand
TATAGATACGAAGGCATTTAATAGTTTTAATGTTAGATAGGAATTTATTGTAGATTTGATAGTTCCAGTTCTCGAGAGGGCAAACAGATTATAGGCACCCTCCTTTGTACATTGTATGCATTCAGAGCATTCAGAATTATTGAAAACAAGAGCAAGAGAAGAGAAGAGTAGAGAAATTATGGAGAGCCCTCATGTATAGATTGGATTAATAGAAAGAGCTTTTGATTCAATTTCATGACTAGTGCTAGTTTCTCTGTGTATGTGCTTATGTGCTCATGAATGTTTTGTTTTCTTGTATGAAAATGCTTGGTTTACGTCATGCATGTGATTTTAGGGTTTAACTGAAGTCTGTGAGAGAAGAGAATGAGTTCCAATTGTTTCTCTGTCTGAGTCGAGAGATTCCTGCATTGAGTGCAGTTGAATTCCTCCGCATAGAGTGTGTTGAGGAGGATCTATAGTTAAACTCTTATTCTCGTCCGCCCAGAAGTTGATTTGGGTTGAGGACGCTGTGCAGATGAGGTGCAAGCCGAGCTTGAAGTCTCAGCAGTCTGTCTGAGCAGGGAAAGTAGGAATTTCTGGGGCTGCAAGTGCACAGAGTCCAGTTGACTTCAACAGCTTGAGAGTGTTGGAAGGCGAGTACAAGAAGTGTGCGCAAAGGGTCTCTGAAGGATTCAGAGTGAGATAAAGCTCAGGAGCGATCGTCCTTTTGTTATAGTGGGAATGGACCCAGGAAGAATTTTGTACAGGGAGCGCTTTGAAGTGGAGGAGATCTTCCAGGTGGAGAATTAATGGCCAGGGATCGCCGTGGAGTTTTGAGAAATCCCATCGACCATGGGATCATGAATAAGTCGTGCAAGGGTTAGTTCTTTGGCACAGGTGATAAGGACCAACGGCCATCGGGGTTCAACGTTCGACGTTTGGCGAGGCAAGAGTCCCTTACCCTTTGAAATCGCGCGTAGCGATTTCCTGATTTAACGGGAACTGTCAATCAGAGAAGGGACAGGTGGCGCGAGATCCCAGAAGGTTGGGGATTCGACGCTCAAGGTTTTCGACACCAAAGAAAACTCGCACCGTGGATTCACGATCCGTGAAATCCCGAGGTGACGTGGTCGCGTGGGACCCCAGGGAGCGAGCGGAGTACAGGTGGCTTCACATCATGGAATCAACACCTCGGTGCTCAGGGTTTGAAAATTCAGAAGGTTGACATTACGAGTGGCGATATCCCGAACTGTTGACCGTTGACCATCGGGGGGCTTGGGGTTCGACTTTTTGATTTGCACGAGAAACAGTGCTGCGAGTTTCGCAATATCGCGAGACCCGATTTCCCAAGATACTTGTTGGGAGATCAACAGAGTACCTTGTGGGTGATGGAAGATCTCGATATGGGATTGGGGGAGCATTGAATCTCTTCGGGCCTGTGTGAGAGAGGTCCTGGTGAGAGCGGTTGCCGCCGAGGGCAGGTTGCAACAAAGTGGTATCAGATCTTGGAGTCTTTGCTTTCTAAAGCAGGGACAGAGAAGACATTATGTCGCCAAGAAGAGAAAGGCATGCACCTGATCGTGAAGACAGGGATGCCCGAAGGAGAGGAAGGTCGGTAGGAAATGCTGAGATGGAATGCCAGATGCGAGATCTTTGAGCTAGGCTTGAGGAGATGGAGACTGTGCAGAGATGCGAAGCTGGCGCAGGAGAGTTCAGTGATTTTGAGGTCAAAGAAGAAGCTGGACACAATGCAGAAGAAGTCACTGCAAAAGATGCTTCAACCGAGCGGTTGATCCAAGCCATTTCGAGGATGATCTCGAAGACAAAAATGGACATTCCCGTCTATGAGGGGAGTCTAAATGCAAAAGAGTTGTCGGATTGGATCCGAGAACTTGACACCTACTTCGATTACGAGGATATCGAAGAGGACAAAAAGGTAAGTCATGCGGTCACTAAGTTGAAGGGACATGCAGCCTTACGGTGGGATGAGTTGCAGGCGGATAGGCATTGTAAAGGAAAACAAAAAATCAAGAGCTGGGACCGGATGATCTCTAAGATGAAAGCGAATTTCATCTCAAGAGACTACCAGATCACTCTGTTCAGGCGAATGCAGAACCTGAGACAGAAGTTGATGACAGTGAAAGAGTACACCGAGGAGTTTTATAGACTCAACATCCGAGCTGGTCATCGGGAGAGTGATGACGAAAAGGTGGCGAGATACCTGAATGGATTAAGGTATGAAATTCAAGATGAACTGAGCATGATTACCATCTGAACAGTTGAGGATGCATACCAGATGGCTCTAAAAGCCGAGGAGAAGATGAGCCGCAAGCAAGGACAGTGAGGGCGAGGCAGGAGCCAGCCCAGAGGCAAAGCAATTGCCCAAGAGAGAACCCAAAAGCCCAAGGAGGATTGGAAGAGGCCTCAGGGAAAAGATGAAAGAGGTGGAACCTCACAGCAGAGGCAGAAAAATGTTGAGCCGAGGAGGCAGCAAGATGATCAGCAAGGAGGATATGTTGATGTGAACGTTCTTCCTCGCACCCGAGGTAGAGGAAGAGGCCGAGGAGGAATAATCACATGTTTTACATGTGGTAAATACGGACACAAAGTCGTGGACTGTCCAGACAGGAAAATGGACAGAGGAAAATCTCACGTCGCTGAGGCGCAGAGGCGTGATGCGGAGGATGAAGACATTGGAAGTGGGAAGTCACTGACAGTGCACAAAGTTCTCTTGAAACCTGAGAAAGAGGTGGAGGACACAACGCAAAGATGCAGACTATTCAAGACCACATGCAAGACCAAGGGATGGAAATGCAAGGTCATAGTGGATAGCGGAAGCATTGATAATCTTGTTTCAACCGAGATGGTGGAAAAGCTGGAGCTGGAGACGAATAGACACCCGAGTCCATACAAAGTGTCATGGATACAAAAAGGGCACCAGGTAAGTGTTACGAAAAAATGCTTGGTTGAATTTAAAATGGGTGAATATAAAGATAAAATTCAGTGTGAAGTTATACCCATGGATGTTTGTCATGTATTATTGGGGAGACCATGGTAGTATGACAGAAATGTGGTTCATGACGGCAGGATGAACACATACACCTTGGAGAAGGATGGGAGGTCACATACTTTGTTGCTGATAAAATATAAGGAAGTGAAGCCAGATGTGAGCAGCACAATACTTCTCATGAGTGGGAAGGAGCTTCTCACGGAGATGGAGAAGAATGAAGATCCACAATTCTTTGTTGTCAAGAAGCCGAGAATTGTCCTGACAAGCACAAGAATGGATGACTTGCCAGAGGAGATTCAGGAACTGCTGGGAGAGTTCACTGATATCATCATGGATGAACTACCTCATTCATTGCCACTGATGCAGAGTGTGAGTCACCACATTGACCTCATACCTGGAGCAAGTTTGCCAAACAAGGCAGCGTACAGGTTGACACCTCAGGAGAATGAGGAGGTCAAAAGGCAGGTACAAGACTTGTTGGATAAAGGACTGGTCAGAGAGAGTCTGAGTCCATGTGTTGTTCCAACGGTACTGAGTCCAAAGAAGGATGGAGGCTGGAGAATGTGTACAGACTCCAGGGCGATCAATAAAATCACCATCAGGTACAGATTTCCACTGCCGAGAATGGACGACTTGATGGATTGCCTGAGTGGGGAAAATTATTTTTCAAAGATCGACCTCAAGAGCAGATATCATCAGATATGAATGAGAGAGGGAGATGAATGGAAGACATCATTCAAAACAAACGAGGGTTTGTAAAAATGGCTGGTCATGCCGTTTGGCTTGACAAATGTGCCGAGCACATTTATGAGGCTGATGAATGAAGTCCTGCAGGAATTCATTGGCAAATTTGTGGTTGTATACCTGGATGATATTTTGATTTTCAGTAAGACCAAGGCTAAACATTTGAAGCATTTGGCCATGGTAATGAAAAAGCTACAGCAAGAGAAGTTGCTAATCAATTTGAAGAAGTGTTCCTTCATGCAGACAGAACTCGTTTATTTGGGTTTTGTGATTTCGGAGAACAAGTTGAAGATGGATCCTGAGAAGGTTGAAGTAATCAGGAATTGGCCATCACCAAGGAATGTTTTTTAGGTAAGGAGTTTCCATGGACTCGCTAGTTTCTATAGGAAATTCATTTGAAATTTCAGTGGAATTAGCGCCACAATGATGGATACGGTGAAGAAGTGGCATAAAGTTTTTCATTGGACAACAGAGGCTGAGAGAAGCTTCAATCTGTTGAAGCAGAAGATCATAGAGCAACCAGTGTTGGTGTTGCCTGACTTTCAGAAAACATTTCAGGTGAAGTGTGATGCTAGTGGGTATGTTGTTGGAGGGGTCTTGAGTCAGGATGACAGACCTGTAGCATACTTCAGCGAGAAGTTGGATGATGCAAAGATAAAATACTCCACATATGACAAAGAGTTTTATGCCATTATACAGGCATTGAAGAAGTGGAGGCATTACTTAATACCCAAGGAGTTCATTCTATACAGCGACAATCATGCACTGCAGTTTGTAAGTCAACAGGAGAAGTTGAATCAGAAGCATGCGAAATGGGTAGAGTACATGCAAAATTTTACATTTGTGATAAAGCACATTTCGGGGATTGCTAACAAAGTAGAAGACGCTTTGAGCCAGAAATGTTTACTGCTGCAGAAATTCAGAGTGAAAACGTTGGGGTTTGAAAATGTGAAAGATATGTATACAGGTGATGCAGAATTCGGGGAAGTGTACGAAACAGCTGAGAACCCAGTTCTCAGGGATCAGAGCCCGTGGATAGATTTCATGATCCAAGAGGGATTGTTGTTTCAGGGCAATCAACTGTGCATTCCAGATTGCTCCATGAGGGAGAATTTGGTGAGGGAAAAACACAGCGGAGGCTTAGCAGGTCATTTCGGGCATGACAAGACATTCGCCAAGTTAAGTGAATCATATTATTGGCCTGGCATGAGAGAAGATGTTAAACGATTTGTTGACAGATGTAGGATATGTCAACATGCGAAGGGCCAAAAGCAGAACACAGGGTTCTATCAGCCGTTGCCCATACCTGAGAGGCCATGGGAAGCCATTAGTATGGATTTTGTTTTGGGATTGCCGAGAACGCAGAGGGGTGTTGATTCCATCTTTGTGGTGGTGGACGGGTTCTCAAAGATGGCACATTTTATTCCGTGTCATAAGACTAGCGATGCGACACACATCACGAATTTATTTTTCAAAGAGATTGTGCGATTGCATGGATTGCCGAGGAGCATAGTCTCGGATCGAGATACGAAATTCATAGGTCATTTTTGGAGGACGCTATGGAAGAACCTAGGAACAAATTTGGCATTCAGTTCTGTGTATCATCCATAGACAGATGGAAAGACCAAAGTGGTCAATAGGAGTTTAGGGGATCTATTGAGAAGCCTGGTGACAGAGCATCACAGCAGTTGGGATCAGATATTGCCACAGACAGAGTTTGCGTACAAAGATTCGGTGAATCGGAGTACAGGGAAGAGCCCATTTCAAATTTTGTATGGAACACAGCCAAGAGGAGTTTCTGAACTCAAGGAGCCAGAACAGGCTGAAACTAGCAGTGCGAGTGCTAAACAGTTCGCTGAAGCGATGCAAGAACTTCACACGGAGGTGAAGCAGCGACTACAGAAGTCCAATCAGGAGTACAAGCCCAGAGCTAATCAAAGGAAGAGACAACTTCAGTTTGAAGTTGGGGACATGGTTCTAGTGCACCTGAGGAAGGAAAGGTTCCCGAGGGGGACATACAACAAGCTCAATATGAATAAGATCGGGTCGTGCAGGGTCCTCAGGAAATTCGGGGAAAATGCATATGAGCTTGAGTTGCCAGAGGGCATCGGGATATCTCCGATTTTTAATATTTCGGATTTATACCCATATAATGCTGAAGAAGCTGACACTGGAACTGAGGAACCAGTGATTCAATGGCAGAAACAATTGCCAGTTGCACAGAAGCCTCAGATGGAGTGCATACTGGATAAAAGGGTAGGCAGAAAAACTAGGAGGAAGCAGTATTTGGAATACCTGGTGAAATGGAAAAATCACCCAGTGGAAGATGCCAGCTAGGAAATAGAGGCAGTGATACAGAAACATGGGCAGACTGTGCAGGAGCTCATGGACAGGAGCGCATGAAATCTTTTGAGCCGAGGAGTATGATGCAGGAGCATCCACACCTCACCAAGCGAGCCAACGCGTGGAGGCAAAAGAACAGCGGGACAGCGCCAGCACCAAATTTTGAAATACCTTGGAAATTGTTGCGCCACTCTTTTATGAAGCATTCATAAAGAAGCACACTTGTATTGTAATATATATAAGAAGGCATTTAATAGTTTTAATGTTGTTAGATAGGAATTTATTGTAGATTTGATAGTTCCAGTTCTCGAGAGGGCAAACGGATTATAGGCACCCTCCTTTGTACATTGTATTCATTCAGAGCATTCAGAATTATTGAGAACAAGAGCAAGAGAAGAGTCGAGCAGAGAACTTGTGGAGAGCCCTCATGTATAGATTGGATTAATAGAAAGAGCTTTTGATTCAATTTCATGACTGGTGCTGGTTTCTCTATGTATGTGCTTATGTGCTCATGAATGTTTTGTTTTCTTGTATGCAAATGCTTGGTTTACGTTGTGCATTTGATTTCAGGGTTTAACTAAAGTCTGTGAGAGAAGAGAATGAGTTCCAATTGTTTCTTTGTCTGAGTCGAGAGATTCCTGCATTGAGTGCAATTGAATTCCTCCGCATAGAGTGTGTTGAGGAGGCTCTACATTTAAACTCTTATTCTCGTCCGCCCAGAAGTTGATTTGGGTTGAGGAAGCCGTGCAGGTGAGGTGCAGGCTGAGCTTGAAGTCTCAGCAGTCTATCTGAGCAGGGAAAGTAGGAATTTCTGGGGCTGCGAGTGCACAGAGTCCGGGTGACTTCAACAGCTTGAGAGTGTTGGAAGGCGAGTACAAGAAGCGTGCACAAAGGGTCTCTGAAGGAGTCAAAGTGAGACAAATATTAGGAGCGATAGTCCTTTTGTTATAGTGGGAACAGACCCAGGAAGAATTTCAAACAGGGAGTGCTTTGAAGCGGAGGAGATCTTCCAGGCGGAGAATTAACGGCCAGGGATCGCCGTGGATTTTTGCGAAATCCCGTCGACTGTGGGATCATGAATAAGTCGCGCAAGGGTTAGTTCTTTGGCGCAGGTGGTAAGGACCAACGACCATCGGGGTTCAGCGTTTGGCATTTGGCGAGGCAAGAGTCCCTTACCCTTTGAAATTGCGAGTAGCGATTTCCTGATTTAACGGGAACTGTCGATCAGAGAACGGACAAGTGGCGCAAGATCCCGGAAGGTCAGGGATTCGGTTCTTGGGGTTTTTGACACCAAAGAAAACTTGCACCGTGGATTCATGATCCACGAAATCCCAAGGTGACGTGGTCGCGTGGGACCCCAGGGAGTGAGTGGAGTACAGGTGGCTTCACATTAGGGAATCGGCACCTCGGTGCTCAGGGTTTGAAAATTCAGAAGGTTGACATCGCGAGTGGTGATATCTTGAACTATTGACCATTGACCATCGAGGGGCTTGGGGTTTGGTGTTTTTATTTGCACGAGAAACAGTGCTACGAGTTTTACAATATCACGAGACCCAATTTCCCAAGACACTTGCTGGGAGATCAACAGAGTACCCTGTGGATGATGGAAGATCCCGATATGGGATTGGGGGAGCATTGAAGCTCTTCGGGCCTCTGTGAGAGAGGTCCTGGTGATAGTGGCTACCACCGAGGGCAGGTTGCAACCAAAAATCCTTTCCTATGTCGATCACTCTGCACTAGAAAACGAGAGGGTATCATTGTTTAAACCATTGTTTATTCGAAATTCGTAGCTTTTGAACACGTTCTTGCACAGTTAAAGTTTAGCCTATGGATTTGGTTCTTATTGTATGTTGATATGCACTCATAATTTCATATATTACCATTCTATAATGTTGTTTAGATTTTAATTATCTATTGTGAATAAACACAGGGTTAGGATAATTATTACATTATGTGCTTCCTATTTGATAAATATGTGCACAGTCTATTTGGATGATAATTTCTTACTGTCGTTTTCTCTATTTTAAAAATGAGGTTCTATGCATGGATATGTTAAATTAATGATGGGGCCCTTTTCTGTTTTGCAAGGGTACCCATTAGTCAGTTTCGGGTCCACTCCTCTTCCTCCTCGATTATGGACAAATTGTCACATAATAATAAAAGTCGATTTGGTTGTTCTCCAGATTCAAGCTAAGTATTGTCCTTGACTTATTCTTATTGTTTGATCTCCATAGAATTAAAATTTTACCACAATTTACTAAACCCCCTTTTACTTCCTTTGTAGGTTGCGCAAGTTGGAAAAATCGGATGAAGGAATCATCTTACTTGAAAGGTATTCGAGTTCCATGGCCTTGCACACATTAACTTCGGTTATATCCAGATTCTATCTACACTTTCTTAGAGCTCTATTTACAATGTAAGAGGTTGTGGAGTTTGGATTATGGTACCTCAATTGTAATATTTTGAACAATGATCGATTGAATACAAAGGTTGATTTTGTAAGATACTTTGAATTCATCACTATATTTCTTTGGTAATAAAGAACATATTCAAACTATTATTCGTTTATCTATTTTTATATGTTATCAAATTGATACACACCCATCTAAGTTTATTCCTTATTATGACATTTCTCTATAGTGATTTTTATGTACAGATTTGAATAACAATTCAAAATATATATAATCCAATGGTCAATAGGAGCATAAAAATAGTTCTACCATTTCTTTATGTATGAACATATATATATATATATATATATATATATATATATCACCATCATATCTCAAACAACTAATATATTCAGTATCGTTTAACTATAATAAGCCATCATATTCCTAACAAATAATAATCATAAACATAAAATTAAGAAGGAATGCAAGCCAAGATACATATCTGATACCTGACGATGGAATACAAATGGAAAATCCATGTTCCATCGAACCATACAACAAAACAACCAAGTTCACTTGCCATGTTCACCCCCTAGCCTGACCATGAGTCGAGAAGGGAAAACTCAATGATCCTCCTTAGATATAGTCACCATCTAGAGATCAAAATTTCTTTTCCTCACACTAATAGTGCTCATAACGACAAATATTTTATTTTCCCCCAACATACTAAGCAATGTCCTACCTCCTCCACATGTTGTTTTTATATGCATCCTTGTGCCTAGGTCTTTCCTTCCCTCCTTGGGAAATTCACAGCTTTACAAGTCCCTAATTTTTAGGGGCTTCTAGTGGTCAAATTCCACATTTTCTACTTGTAAAAATCATCCTTGAGGTAACTCAAACCTGTTCCCCACTCATGGATTCATGGTCAACTATTTTTAACTTGGTTGTTCCATTTGTCTTCCAACATTTAATTTATTAAAAGTTTGTCTTTCACATGTGTCAAAATAAAAGAGGTTAGTTAGGAAAGTCATTTTTTTTCCCAAAAGTCAACAAATAATTAATTACAACAATAAAAATTCCAAATTTAGATTTTCCATAAATGGCAGATAATTTCCAAATCCAAATTTTCCAAAAACAGAAACTTATTTCAAACTTCACTTAGAATTTAATATTCTAAACTTTGAGGATATTACATCTTCTCCCCCTTAAGTAGAACACTGTCCTCAATGTTCATTCATATCTTGGAATAGGGTTGGATAATATTGACACAAATGTTCCTCCAATTCCCATGTGGCCTCCTCAGGGCTAAAGTGCTTTCATTGCACTTTTACTTGGGTGATGTATCTATTTCGTAGTACTGTTTATTTCTTGTCTAGAATGCGCAAAGGTTCCTCTTGGAACTCACCTTCTGGTTCCACCTACACCATGTTTCAATCAATGATTTGAGTAGGATCATGAATATAATTTTTTAATAAGGAAACATAAAAAACATTATGAACTTTTAAGTTTGTAGGAAGTACTATTTGATATGCCATGGGTCCGATTGGAGGTAAAATCTCGAAGGGGCCACAAAACCTCAGTGCCAACTTTGAAAAAATCCTAGCTTTAGAGAGCTCCTCCTTGCTTTGACTTTCAAAAATACATGGTCCCCAATTTTAAATTCTTGGTGTCTCCTTTTTAAATCTGCGTAGCTTTTTTGTTGGTCTTCGGCCTCCTTTAAATTTCGTTGTACCATTTTTACCATTTTCTCCATTTCGTGGAGCAATATAATCAAGATTTTATTCATTTGAAAACAACAGTTTCTTATACGCTCTAGTTGTAAAACAATTTCTTTGATGAGAAGGATTGTCTCATGGCCACCTCAACAACATACTTCGCTTGATCTATAGATATGAATTTAATATGTTTACTAAAAGCCTTTCCTATGTCGATCACTCTGCACTAGAAAACACGAGGGTATCATTGTTTAAACCATTGTTGATTCAAAGTTCGTAGGGTTCGAACATGTTCTTCCAGAGTTAAAGTTTAGTCTATGGATTTGGTTCTTATTATATGTTGATATGCACTCATAATTTCATATTTTACCATTCTATAATGTTGTTTAGATTTTAATGATCTATTGTGAATAAACACAGGGTTTTGATAATTATTACATTATGTTCTTCATGTTTGATAAATATGTGCACGGTCTACTTGGATGATAATTTCTTATTGTTGTTTTATCTATTTTAAAAGTGAGGTTCTGTGCACATATATGTTAAATTAATGATGGGGCCCTTTTCTGTTTTGCGAGGGTACCCATTAGTCAATTTCAGGTCCACTCCTCCTCTTCCTGGATCATGGACACATTGTCACACAAGAATAAAAGGCTATTTGGCTCTACGCCAGACTCAAGCTAAGTATTTTCCTTGACTTATTCTTATTGTTTGATCTCCATATAATTAAAATGTTACCACAGTTTACTAAACCCCCTTTTACTTCCTTTGTAGGTTGCACAAGTTGGGAAAATCAGATGAAGGAATCGTCTTACTCGAAAGGTATTCGAGTTCCATGGCCTTGCACACATTAACTTCGGTTATATCCAGATTTTGTGCACACTTTCTTAGTGCTCTATTTACAATATAAGAGGTTGTGGAGTTTGGATTATGGTACTCCAATTGTAAAATTTTGAATAGTGATCAATTGAATACAAAGGTTGATTTTGTAAGATACTTTGAATTCATCACTATATTTATGTGGTAATAAAGAATGTATTCGGATTGTTATTC
>ML808677.1:441497-454460 GCA_009831015.1 Picea engelmannii | reverse complement strand
TCAATAATTCTGAATGCTCTGAATGCATACAATGTACAAAGGAGGGTGCCTATAATCTGTTTGCCCTCTCGAGAACTGGAACTATCAAATCTACAATAAATTCCTATCTAACATTAAAACTATTAAATGCCTTCGTATCTATATTACAATACAAGTGCGCTTCTTTATGAATGATTCATAAAAGAGTGGCGTAACAATTTCCAAGGTATTTCAAAATTTGGTGCTGGCGTTGTCCAGCTGTTCTTTTGCCTCCACGCACTGGCTCGCTTGGTGAGGTGTGGATGCTCCTGCATCAATTTTAGTAAACATCTTAATTTCATATCTATAGATCAAGCGAAGGATGTTGTTGAGGTTTCCATGACACAATCCTTCTCAGCATAGAAATTGTTTTACATCCAGAGGGTACAAGAAAGTGTTGTTTTCAAACAAATAAAATCTTGATTGTATTGCTATTTAAATACATAGAAGGTAAATAAGAAAGCTTTCCCATAGAGTGTTAATATTTCCATATATTTACACATAGTGTAAATTACACATTTCCCACAGAGGGTTAATACTGCTATTTACATACACAGAAGGTAAATATGAATTTCCCACATAGGGTTAATATTTACATATAATTATACAGAGGGTAAATTACAAAATTTCTAACATAGTGTCAACAACAAACAAGGTTGAATAATAGAAATCAATGTAGCAAGCCTTGGGATCTCTAGACGAGTCATAGAGGGTAAGAATAACATTATTACAATGGTGAATAAAAGAAAAACATAGAGGGTTTAACATTAAAACGATTCAGGCCACAGTCCAACTAGAAGAGGACCATAATGAGTATAGGTTAAAATCCTAACATCCAACCAAGAGGAAAATGTAATAACTCTCCAAATCCGAAACCATAAACCCAGTGGAAATCTTGGGTAGAAAATGCATATGGGAGCACAACTATCAACCCTCAAAAATAAAGAAAGGAAAACATGAGGCCTGCTACTTTGAGATCTCAAGTAAATTACATTTGCATCAAATAGAGAAAATAAGTCTGTTCATTGAAGACATTATAGAATCATTGCACCTGACAGAGAAGACATTACAAAATACGTTTCATGGAAAACATAAGAGATAGGACATTACCTACCATGAGCATAGAAGACCTAGATGTGCATGCCTCCTTCCATCATTCACCAGGGATGAGCTTACCAAGTTGTCATCCATATACAACGCAAAGGCAAATGTTAGTATACAGTGCAAAGGGTGATTTCATATAAAGCGTAGAGGAAAATTTTCTTGTTACAGGATGAAAGGGGAAACTATGAATAACAACTTGCTACCTCGAGGGCCTCGTTAGAGGAGTAAATGCAATAGATATTCATCCTTACCTCTTCCATGTGAATTCAAGGATATCATGATCCCACATTAGGCATGGTTTCCTAATTGTCAACCTCAAAGAGACAGGACAAGATCACCATTAACGAACCAGACCAAGAGTAAATTTCTACAGGACTAGACCTGTCATCCACCTTAAACGCTTTTTGAACACTTCATTGCTGAGCTATGTTAATAATCAAACCCTAGAATGAAAGGAATGTGTTAATAGTCAAGTAGAGTTTACCAATGTTAGGAATAGGTTTATGTTCACAGTGCTAGAACAAAACAATACGTTGTGTATAGATATATGTTTGTTACGCTATGAGAAAGTCATACGTTGTCATGGTCTCCATATAATAGTGTATATGATTTAACTATATATATTGTATGGATAGTGTTAGTGTTATGGTATCCATATGATAATATATATGGTAAACAATATATATATTGTATGGATAGTGTTAGTGTTATGGTATCCATATGATATTATATATGGTAAACAATATCTATATTGTTATGGTTAGCATTAGTGTTATGGCATCCACATGATAGTCTATATCATTATGGTTAGTGTCATTGTTATAGATAGTCGATATTATGGTCTATAGTTTATAGTCTATTTCACGTTGTATTATGGATATCATGTCTTGACATAAACATGTTGGTTATTCTAAGGGGTATGATAGCCCTCGTCACAATTTTATTCAATACAAATAAGTGAATGATTCTAATCCAATAATGATGGTAACTCTGCTATGCATACAATAAAAGAATAAAGATATATTTAATGGATTATCTCTGTGTCACCATCAATGTTGGAGAGTCAAGTAACTTTAATGTCCCCTAACAAAAAAAAAAAATTTGGGAAATTCGGGGTATATTACATCAGAAACAATTATAACCGTTCGATCAACTTAGAATAACTAATCGACGATCGATATTGTGAGTTCTTTTGGATAATGTTGTCATTGATGCCAATGGTTTTGGGAGATTGTTGGATCATGTTTCATTGATGCAAATGGTTAGATTGATTGATGTCGAGTTATTTATTGATTGATGATTGTCCTTGATGAGAATGATAGATGTCAAAGTGGAAACCAATTGAGAAAGATGGATCATTGATATGATGCATAGATGAAGATGGATCAATGAGTTTTCATTGATACATTATGGTGTATAGTTAGTTTGATGAAAATATGACTCATTATTGTCTTATCATGATTGATAAGGTGCACAAATGGATGAACTCCAAAGTGGTCCCCTTATGGTGAAATCCCTCACAAGAATATGCTTTGTGGTTGAGAGGAACCATGCTTGTATGTGGAATAATGAAATGAATATCAATGAATTTTTTGGTGAAACTATCCTAGATGGATAGTGTTTGTCATGCCATTTTCAGTGGTATGTGGAAAGTCACATAACTCCTCACAGTTTGAGAGTTATCGCGTTATGAAGTTGGACGACCCCCATATGAAGGCTTGAAGCCCCCAAGGTTAAAGAAGTCAAAGTGTTTGAAAAGAAGAAATCATTATTTAAATGATAAAGTAAAGTGACAAAGTCAAGGTGGACTATTTAAATAATAAAAAGAAGTGACAAAATCAAGAAGAAATATTTAAATGATAAAGTATTGGAGAACTTTCTTTTGATGGAAAGTGGTTAACCGTAAAATAAGGAAAATAGGTTAAATAACCTAGAAATGGGTTAAGTGACCTAGAAGATGAAAGTATAAATAAGAAGCTAGGATCTCATGTGAAATGTACATTTGGTGAGAATCCTTTTTGTGGATCAATGGGGAGCTTCTTGTGGATATCTTTTGGAGTATTGATGGAGAGCTTCTTGTGAGAGCATCTTATTGGTGTGGATCTCTTGAGCATGATTGAATATCTATTTTGAAGAAGTGAGCGAGAGGAATATCTCATGGATGCATCAAAGTTTCAACAATATCAGAGATCTTGTTTGATGTGTTGTGAGTTCTCAGGGAATTATTGGTATGGATTCTATGATATGGTTCAATTTGGTTGATTTGGTTTATGGAGTGATCAATACACTTGTGATTTAATAATGACATGATTGATATGGTATACTAGTTGTTTATACATGCTTGAGATATAATTCATATTGATTTATTGTGGAGAATGAGAAAGCTATTGGATATATTGGAGCTGTTGTGATTGCCCGGTGGTCAGTTTGGATAGTGGAAGTTAGAAAATAAAGTGATTGCAGGTTCCAAAGGATCTGAGCATGTGAAGCAAATAAAAACCCTAGTTTCTCATAATGATATGAATATTGCATTATACATTGGCCACGTGCACACGTAGGCTGTAGTGAGTCAAGGTGCGTACACACGTGGGATGCACTACTGGAAGGTCATGTAGCTGTTGACAGATTGATATCTGTTGAGGATTGTTGCCTCATCTCAGTTGGTGCTGAGGGTGTAAGATAAGTCTTGCATTATAGAGTTGGTTCTCTTGTAGAGTTGTACTCTATTCAGTTGTTACTAATAAACCCTAGATTGTTGTCCATAATGAAAAGAAAACTTGTAGATACATCTTCTGTTCTTTGTGTTCCTTTTAGTGTTGACTTGATGATGATATATTGTTGATATATGTTGCTGCTATATGTTCTCATCTAACTGGTTATAAATGACAACAATGGGTAATGAATAAATGTTAAATGTTAACTAAGGATTTTTTGTAAAGAGGAAATATTTTGGGAAAAATATCACCACACTCATTCACCCCCCCTCTAAATGTGGTTGGTGTGTCCAACAATTGGTATCAGAGTGGGCCTTCACTAAACGCCTTAGCAAGCTTGAAGGAGATCCATAGACACATTGATGGATGATGAAGTTCCAATCCTTGACGAGGAAGACTATTCTACTTGGAGAATAGAGATGAGATTATATTTGAAGACAATGGGAGTAGCTATTTGGAAGGCAACCATTGGTGGATCAGTTCCATTAAAGAACAAGTCAATGTTTGTAGCTCAAAGGGAAGGAAAGAAGACAGATGCATTGGTTCTCAAGACCATTCTTAGTGGACTCTCAAGCCCTATCAAAGAGAGCATGGGACAATGCACTTCTACCAAGGATCTATGGCTAAAGCTAGAGGAGACATATCAAAATAGGAAGGAGAAGGAA
Source organism: Picea engelmannii (assembly GCA_009831015.1). Lineage (NCBI taxonomy): Eukaryota > Viridiplantae > Streptophyta > Pinopsida > Pinales > Pinaceae > Picea > Picea engelmannii. The sequence goes on along the minus strand of ML808677.1, from coordinate 449,959 downwards.
TAAATTGAAGACCACTCCATCAAGATCATCAAAGGTAAAGAATCATCAAAAACTCTTGAATTCATTGTTTCTAAATGTGATTTTGAAAACATTTCAAGTGAAGATAAAGAATCAAGTAATGATAGCACAAGGAAGATCTTGAAGACCTTTCAAATGAAGGAAAAAAATCATGTGATGGTGTTGGAAAGAAGGAAGATATTGAAGGTAAAGAATCTCCCAAGACTCTTGATTGCAATGATTTAAAGTGTGATGATGTTGAATTTTTCTCAAGTGAAGAAGATGATCTAGAAACAGTTTGTGTAAAGTTTGATGGTAGTTATCCCATGGAAAGAATAGAAGAAAATCTATTAGAACTTCAAAAGGAAATTGAAGAGGGTTTATACATGTATAGGAGTGATCATTTTTATACACACTATAACTATCTTTCGTATAACACTAAGAAGTTTCTTAGGAGGAGTCAAATGTACATCTTGAAGTTAAAGGGAATGATAAAAGAACAAGAAGAGAGTTACAAATTAGAAGAAAAGGAAGAAGAGATCACAAGACTAAAGAATGGAAAAGAAGATATAAATGTAGATGATGAGATTGTCAAAAGTTTACAACCATTGTCCATCTCAAGACCCAAATTGAAGAAGGCAAAAGAATAGAAGAACTATTAAAGATTCAAATAAATGAAAAGGAAGAGTCATGTTGTAAGTTAGAAGTTGAAATTGTTGACCTTGGAAAGAAGATAGAAAAGTCAAACAAATTCTTGAATAGCTCACGAATCTTGGATGAGATCTTGGAAAGTCAAAGGTCATCATGTGATAAATCAGGTCTTGGATACAAATGAGAAGATACACATGCTAAAGCAAGCACCTCAAAGAAGCATGAGGTAATCCATTCAAAGAAGAAAGACAATGTTGGAAAACAACCATCTACACAAGGAAAAGAAAATTTCAAAAGAACAAAGCAAGGGAGACATCAAGAAGCTATTCTTGGGACACCAAAGCAAAGGTATGGAAGTATTTTTCATGGGCATTTTTATTCATGTAATGGATATGGTCACAAATCTTTTGAATGTAGATCTTATGAAAGGAGATATAATGGAAGATTATGTAACACCACAAGGTGTTGGAGATGTCATCAAATAGGACACATTGTTGTTCACTGTAACTCCATGAGATGCTACAGCTATAGTGGATTTGGCCACAAATCCTAGGAGTGTTGGAACACAAAAAGAAATTCCATGATGAAGACTTCACATAGCATGGATAGAAGAAGGAATGAAGTAAGAAAGTGAGACATCTTTGAAAATATGGATGCTCAGAGCTCAATTTATGAGGAGAAGGGTCATCTACAAAAGTGGGTGAAGGAGACAATGCAGCCATAACATAATGAAAGACTGAAGGGAAGATTAAATAAGACATCTACTGAGGCATACACGGGTGACAATGGTGACATTCATGTAGATACACTGGGTGAACTTGCATAGGTCACGTACACACACGCTCTGTTGTGCAATAGGCGACGTATATGTGGTAAAGCCTTGGGAAAAAGGAAATGCACATGGGTTGTAGCTCGATGTGATGGTATAACTCTATGTTGCAGGTTTTGACATTGTTTATTGCAGATTCTGACAATGTTTGTTGCATGTTTTCATGGTTCTAAGTTAGACCACACAAGGTTATGATATAAAATAAATCTTGGGTGCATGGCACTAACCCATGAGTATGAATTGATGTTGATCAAATGCTCATCTATTGGATTATGCAAAATAATATGTTGGGGTACATGGCTGGTACATAATTGAAGTTTCATTGATATATCTTATGATGTATTATAGGAAGCATATGGTATCGTTGGATATCATGATGCATGCATTTTTCATGTGTTTGGAATACATATTGGGACATGTAGTTGGTGAGTTGAGTTGATAATCATGTTGTACATCATTGGAAGTCCTAACTTGTTGATGCATGGTTGACATACTTGCTTGGTGCAAGTGATGATGCATGATGGTACACTCATAGATGGTATCTGTTTGGCATATTGATAGATGCACATGGTTCACATATTGGTAGAGGCACATGGTTGGCATATTGGTGGATGCACATGGTTGGCATATTAGTAGATGCACATGTTGGCATGTTGACAGAGGCATATGGTTGATACATTCCATGGATGATATATTTTTGCATATGTTTGATGTACATGGGTGTTGTGCATTGTGGGCACATTTTGGTACATGACATACTTGGTTGATATATTGTTCATGATTCTTTATTTCGTCATTGACATATCTTTTGCTTCATGATTCTTGGAATGGCATGAGTTTGATGCATGAATAGGTCCAAGGATCGTCATATGGTAGCATATTGTTCATATTGCAGAGAAGAAATGGGGAGACATACCCTTAGAGGGAGTCATTCCTTTTCCCATGATTCTAGGATAAGATATTTATTAGATGCATACCTAGAAAAGAGGCCTATATTTGAAGAAAGAATATAGAGGCATAATTCTAGGAGGAGAGATGGTCATAGGGGGAGTATGTTTGATGTATCTCTAGCATTACATCAAAGTGATATCCATTGTTCAAAAGGGGAGAGATTATTTAGAGAAAGATCAAAATAATTTAGACAGGGGGAGCAACCCCAAGGAGAGTTCAATCAAGGGGAGCAACCCCAAGAGAAGAATGGCCCTTTGCCATTGATGTCAAAGGGGGAGAGTTAGTCATATTCATGTGATTGATGTATATTGATGGGGAGAGATTGATGTGGAGAGATATTCACATTGACTATTGATGTAGAGCATGCCTTATCTACATGTTGAAATCAACAATTGCTAATTGGTGTTGACATCAATGTTGGTATTGCAATCAATGCCCAAGGGGGAGATTGTTGGATCATGTTGTCATTGATGCCAATGGTGTTGGGAGATTCTTGGATCATGTGTCATTGATGAAAATGGTTTGATTGATTGATGTAAAGTAATTGATTGATTGATGATTGTCCTTGATGAGAATTATAGATGTCAAAGTGGAAACCGATTGATAAATATGTATCATTGATATGATGCATAGATGAAGATGGATCAATGAGTTGTCATTGATACATGATGGTGTATAGTTTGTTTGATGAAACAATGACTCATTATTGTCCTATCATGATTGATAAGGTGTGCAAATGGATGAACTCCAAAGTGGTCCCCTTATGGTGAAAGCCATCATGGGAAGATGCTTTGTGGTTGAGAGGAGCCATGCTTGTATGTGGAATAATTAAATCAATATTAATGAATTTGTTGGTGAAACTATCCTACATGGATAGTGCTTGTCATTCCATTTCCGGTGGTATGTGGAAAGCCACATAAATCCTCACGGTTTGAGATTTATAGCCTTATGAAGTTGGAGGACCCCCATATGAAGGCTTGAAGCCCCCAAGGTCAAAGAAGTCAAAGTGCTTGAAAAAGAGAAATCATTATTTAAATGATAAAGTAAAGTGACAAAGTCAAGGTGGATTATTTAAATAATAAAAAGAAGTGGAAAAATCAACAAGGAATATTTAAATGACAAAGTATTGGAGAAATTTCTATTCATGGAATGTTGTTAACCCTAAAATAAGGAAAATAGGTTAAATAACCTAGAAATGGGTTAAGTGACCTAGAAATGGGTTAAAACTATGGATTCTTGTGAGATAATCTTATTGGTGTGGATATATTGAGCATGACTGAAGATCTATTATGAGGAAGAGAGAGAGATGAGGATCTCATGGATGCATCAAAGTTTCGGAAATATCGGAGATCTTGATGGCAAAATTCTCAGAACTTCAGAAACCCTAGTTTCTGATGCACACATGGGATGTCTATGTATAGGGTGTGTACACATTGAGGTATACATGGGCTAGCTGTGTATAGGGTCAGTATGTACGTGGGATGTCTAAACACAGGGAGCATATGGTGGACAGAATGATGAAGACTTGTGCTTGAGCTGGTGCTAAGCTCTTGGATGATGAGGCAGGTTCCAGATCTGCATTCTATGGCCTCAGATCTATCACTGAGACACTAGTATGGTTACATTATTGTCTTGATGGATACTATTGTTTGATGTGTTGTGAATGCTTAGATCATTCTTGGTATGGATTCTATGATATGGTTCAGTTTGGTTGATTTTGTTGATGGAGTGATCGGTACTCTTGTGATTCAGTAGTGACATGATTTCTATGGTATACTAGTTGTTTATACATGTTTGAGATAGCATTCATATTGATTTATTGTGGATCATGAGCAAGCTATTGCAGAGCTTGGAGATGTTTTGACTACTCGTTGGTTAGTTTGGACAGTGGAAGACATAAGAGAAAGTGATTGTAGTTTACAGAGGATCTGATCATGTGAAGCAAAGTAAAACCCTAGTTGATTAGAAGCATACACATGTTGCATTATACACTGGTCGTGTGCACATGTGGGCTGTAGTGATCCAGGGCACGTACACACGTGGGTTTCACTACTGATAGGTTGTGTACATGTTGACCAATTGATATATGTTGAGGATTGTTTCCTCATCTCAATTGGTGCTGAGGGTGTAAGTTGAGTCTTGCATTATAGAGTTGGTGCTCTTGTAGAGTTGTACTCTATTCAATTGTTGTTGATAAACCCCAGATTGTTGTCTATAATAAAAAGAAAAATTGTACATACATATTGTGTTCTTTGTGTTCCTTGTAGTGATGAATTGATGATGATATATTGCTGATATATGTTCTCATCTAACTGGCTATAAATGACAACAATGGGTAATAAATAAATTTTGAATGTTAACTAAGGAGTTTTTGTAAAGAGGGAAGCTTTTGGAAAAAAGAGCCCCACACTCATTCACCCCCCCTCTAAGTGTGGTAGGTGTGTCCAACAAGTGCCTTATTGATAGATAACAACCAATGGATTTATTTTAAAAGTAAAAGGAAATTCTCCAATTTTTTCTCTTTTGGATAAAACTTTATTTCTGAGAAGATAAATCTAAAGTTCAAAAGCTCAAAATTATTTGTGTTCCAACACCTTGTTTTATAATTAATAGAACAATAAGAAACCTTCATATTCATTATATCAAACAGGCTTTGTCATGGCGTATTTAACATGCAAGAAACAATGTATGGAAATGAGCCAATAGAAATTCTTGTGATAATTGGCATGAGGCAAGGCTTTGAAATGATGTGTATTGTTTATGAATAAATTCTTGTTATGTTATGATTTTTTATTTACACAATCATGTATATTCTACTATATTATAAAAGCATACTTAATAATTACGCTTTATTTATATGTTTGTAGATGGAACATGAGAAGTTGAAATGTCAATGAGAAGTTGAGATAGAAAACATCGCTTTATATAACCAAACTATGATATCACCTACAATTGATCAAGAAATGAGGGATGGAAATAACTCGAGCAATGAAAGGAATTCAAGTGATGAATGAAAATCAATATAATTGAAAGTTTCTGCAAGCTGTATGCAATTTTGTAATATTGGTCTATAAAAATAGGGGATATTTTTGCTTAATGTAGTGGACATAATGTCCCAATTTCGTGAGGACATGTTACCAATAACTGTAACAACTACATATTGCTTCCATTTTTATTATTGTGGACCTTTATGTTGTCCCATTTTTTATGACCATCGATCTCTTATTCATATACAATAAAATGGGTTTGTTATTTTATTGCATTGTCAAATGTTGTAAAATGTTTCATTGTTGATTAACTAATATGTGAATGATTTACATTGTTGCAAATAACTGATTAATTAATATGTGAATACTTTATATTGTTTCAAACAATAAAGGTGGAATCCCTTGGATAAGGAATTCATGTTTTCATTATATAAAAATGCAATAACAAAAATATAAAAAAAAATATGATTATAAAAATTATTTGTAAAAAAAACAAGTAATTAAAATATATACATATCAGTGCATTCTTATGAACTCACAAAATGGTGCCTGAAATAATATAGACATCAGTTCTTTTTATGGGGTTATATGCACAAGTGCATATTGAGAATACTAAAGCATTGATACATATTAATATATGGAATCATGGGTGCATAAAATATGCGATAATATACATCATTTTTAAATTATACAGTGGGCATGTGATGGATACACATTGGTTATTTAAATATAACAAAAACACGAGTGCTTTAAAAAACAATGTACCGATGCATTTAATAATCCAAATTCACTGGAGCATTGTATTTAGTATATGCACTAATATGTATGAATTATACAATCAACAAAATGCACAGAAAAGGCACAGACACCAGAGTTCCATACAACAAAATGGGAATTTGGGACATAATAAAGTTATAACCATCCCAATGTGTTTGTTTCATATGTAAGCACTAGGGAAGTAATGTAATGGTGAATGGATATGCTCTTGTCTTATGTATGCACCGGGGAATTTCATGTAATGGTTCTCGGTGCAGTTTTGTTTTATGTCCACACCGAGAATTTGTGTAATGGTGCACCCGTGCTTTTTTTGGTGTTATGTAATGTTGGATAGGAACTATGGAAATAACATTCATGAAAATCCTAAGTATGGAAGAAGTTCACAAAACAAGAAGAAGAAGTAAAACAAGGAAGGTTGGGGAGTGCACAGTTGAGTCACATTGAGGAGTAGAGTGTGTAGTAAGAGGAATAAAAAGAGAACAATAAAGCAAAGGAACAATGCAGAGGGATAAATCATAGGAACAAAGAAGAGAATAAAGTGGGTGAAAAGGAAGGATGAAAACCCGACATGCTAAAGATAGAAGGAAGCAGAGAAGTAGGAAGAACATCAGTCAGAGTGCAAAAGGAGCATCCAGAAGGAAAAGAAGGAAAATGAAGCCCTATCAATGGGTAAACTTGAGTCATCAATAGTTGTAATAGGGTTTTGGGGTGATAAAAGTAGGGTTTTAAACCCTATAAATTATGAATAAATATGTAATGGGTTGGGAAGATAGGGTTTATTTCATGTCGATTCTGTAGAATTACTATTGAGTCTATGTCTGAATTTTAAGAAGACGTTGCAGAGAGAGAGAGAGAGAGAGAGAGAGAGAGAGAGAGAGAGAGGCTTGCACTGCATAGTAGCTAGGCTAGGTAAAGGAGAGCATAACATGATGTATTTGTAAGCACAATGTGCAAGCCCGAGACAATTACCAAAAGAATAATAAAGAAGCCAATCATTGTGGGCGTAGCCCAAAGTTGGGTGAACCATGTTAACGATTGTGTTGTTGTATTTTATGTGATGAATATTCTCTTTATGCATGTTAGATTAGATTTTTTCCTGACGTGATAGCTGTGCAATGGTTATGAATGTTACAATACACAATTTATGTTGCAATATGAAGTGTAATGATAATACATAATTGGATTCACTAAGTAAGCTAAGAAGAGAAATTACAAAATAATGCATGTAGAACATATAGGTAAGAATAAAAAGAATGATAACCTACCATTCCCTCACTAATATAGAAACTTGGTTCTTGTATCCCTAATAGATGCCTTAGAGGACACTTCAATCGCATGCAGGTGATTTTGAAAGGGTCGATATATGAAGGGTATTGTTGGTCAAGATAATGTGAACCTAGTGTCTTACAACCACGTGCATGCCAACCAATGGTTTTTTTATCATGACCAAAAATATGTGATTGAGGGAATTTTTTAGAGGTCCACTAAGAAATAAATCTCAGAATGGTTAGAAAGGAAGGAATGAGATTTTTCTTGAAAATAGAATAGAAACCCTTGAATGAGTGATGAGTAATGGATGCAAAGGTATGTGTATACAAAGTTGCATGAAATTTTCTTTGGAAAATTTATGATTATTCTAACTCAGTGGTTAGAAAGATTAGTTGAGAATACTGGAAGGTAAAAAACTACAACAATGAAGAATTGGACTCCTAAGTTGGTAAGCAAGTTGAATTCTATAAGTAATAAAACTTCCCTCACATTTTATTTCTAGTTGGATAGTATAATAGGAGGATATATTACAGATTCCACAGTACATTTTACCCATTCATGCAATGTTGTAGAATGGGACTTCTTCAGAGTTCTACATGGAAGGTTCATGAAATATTTGGGTACGTGGATAAATATTTTTTTCTGTGACAAGTTCCTTATGACAATGGAGTTTGACTACGAAGGGGCTTCACACACATAGGGGAACTGGGGGATGACAATAGGATAATATGAGGACAGGAGAGAATGAAGTAGGAAATGAAGAAGGAAGGGATGTATTGAGGATGAAGAGAACCAAAGAAGGTATACCATAGGAAGAATACGAGTTTGGATAACTGCATAGTGTTGATTAAGGTTGGTTGTCATTGATGTCAATCCTTGAAGAAAGACCCGTAGCACAAAGGTTTGGGTAATGAACCCAATAGTGTTTGATGTAAATATGACTCATTATTTTTTTGTCATGGTTGATAAGAAGTAAATATGGATGAACTCCAAAGTGGTCC
>ML808677.1:401129-417298 GCA_009831015.1 Picea engelmannii | reverse complement strand
GGTTGATCCAATTCCTCCATTAAGGAATGCCAAAGTGACTGATCTAGTCCCTTCCTCGGTCAGTCCCACTCTTCCTCTGAAGAGTGCCAAAGTGGTCGAGCTAGTTTTGTCGTGGGTCGATCCCATTCCTCCATTGAGGAATGCCAAAGTGACTGATCCAGTGTAAGGGGGTGCACCAGCACTCCCAGAAGAGGTATAGGGGAGTGCTCTCCTTCAAAAACTTAGTTTTTTGAGTGTTTTCAGATGGAAAAAGGTTCATGAGCCCAGTTAACCTTTCCTCCTCTTCCAAATCAAGTGTTTGACATGTGCCAAGTGTCCTCTTGATGTCGTTTACAGGCACGACATGGGCATCATAAAAGTATGCTTTCTTTAACACTTGTGACACTTGTGAGAAAAAAGAAACACTTACGAACCTTGTAATGACGACACTTGTGACACTATCAAAGAGATTATTTTTTATGTGTAGCACTGAGGTTCACAGCTGAACTAATGGAACTGAATAGAGCTTCCAAAATACACATACCTAACTTTTCAGTCTTTTAGGCGAGGAAAATTCTTGCAATTTAAGAGAAGGAGAAGGGGACACCAGTGGAATTGCTGAGGCAAACCCACAACAACTTGAACCTAGATCTCCTATGATTTTAGAAGGAGAAGGAACAAATGAAATCTCAGACATAGGTAGCACGATAAAATATCCTAGGAGACCAATTAATCAACCACCTTGAATAAAACACCCAGACCAAGAAATCCTTGAAGATTATTGTAACATTTTTGATCAAATGGCATAGTAAAATCAGTCGCGACCTCAGACTTCCACTTTGGAATATACTATAGCCGATCTAATTTCTAATGCCCCAATGAAAGACATTCCACTATAAAATCTTCCAACCTTCAATGGATTGATCTCAGAGGACCTTGACACATTCCTATTCGAGTTTGATGTCCTATGTAGAGGCTATGACTATACCTTTGAACCCCAGAAACTAAAGCTATTTCCTTCCACTTTGAAAGGAGAATTTTTACGATGGTTTATGGGACTAGGGGGAGGAACTATAAATTCATGGGATGAAATGAAAAAAACCTTCCTTACAAAATATCAAGACTACTATAGAGCTAGGGATTTAAAGGATGAAATACTTAAAATGACTGCAAAAGAAAATGAAACACTAGAAGAATATGTTGAAATATTTAAATATAACCTATAGAGATCACCTTACAGTACACTACTTGGTGAGGTACTTAAAGCCACTCTAATAAAAGGTATGAAGGATGAATAGGTAGAGACATTGAATTTGATGGGAAAAGGAGATATTTATCAAGAAACATATGATGACATTGTCCAATTGTGTATCAGGTGTTCACACAGTAGTACACGAACTAGATCGGGAATATGAGTGCCCATCATGAGAATTAGCAACATTACTAGAAGGAGTGTCACCTAAGAAGAAATTTGTAATCTTTTTATAAAATTTTAAAAATGACATTTTAGGTACTCTGACTACATAATTGGATGTTCTGCAGGTTAAACAGAAACAAGCTGAAGTAGAACAATCATTGGATATATTTTGTCCATGATGTAGGAGGAAACATGGTTCAAGGGAGTGTCCCTTGGACATGGTTCGGACCTACGCTATTTGCACCAAAGACCATGTGACAGAGTAATGTCCACTACTTCTAGGATTAAAGGTTGTCTTTAAAGAAGTAGAAGAAGAAACAAAACCAGTATATCTGATGTCTCAGCATCGCTAATGGCAGGCTCTTCTCCCAAGTATGCTACAATATCCTTCTTCTTTAGTTTTTGAACAATATAATCATCAGCATAATTATGGAAACACATGGAAGGGAAACCATTTGTTAACCCGACCTAACAATCCCAACAATATCCTATTGCACTCTGGCCAAACAAACATGCTGCTAATCTTACTTGTCCTAACTTTCAATACTCTACCCCATTTTGGTAGAATTCAAATAATAACCCCTATCCTTCGCATTGGACAACACAACTTCCCAAGCCCCCAATTGGACTCAAACCTCTCAATTCCCCATGGAACTGACCAATCAAACTATGGGAATGGTTCCTCAAGATCAACCCACTTTACAAGACCCACTTTGATTTCCCCAAACTCCCTAGCCTCAAATGCACCCTCAATTACCATCTCAACCCAACAAGAATCCTAATAATAGACCAGTCCAGCTCGTGCAAATTGTCGATAATTTGGAGGGTGAAACAAACTCTATAGGGTGCAACGAACTCCAGTTGAGATTAGGGCATGTAATTTCTGCCGAGGAAAGTGGCATTCATCAATAACATGATAATTACAATGATGGAAAACCAACAATAAAACCATAAATTGTGGTCATAACATAAGAAACATAACATGGGGGAAACACAGTCGAGCAAAAAAATCCTGATAAAGACGTAATTTCTCCTCCCCCATTTCCCAAGAGGCTAATGATAGAAAACCAACCATATATCCTAACTTTGATATCGTCTGGGAGATGAAGAATCTATGTGTTAAAATCCCACTCCTATGGGATTTACAAGACATCCCAATTTATGCAAAAACAATTAAATCATTATGTGGGAAGAATCCCAGAAGGAAGGAAAACTAAGAATCCCTCAATTTTTCACATGGTAGGAAATTTTTTCATTCTTATTATAGGAAAGAAGGAGCCAATCAAGTGGATATACGTAGGGAACCCCATGGTAACGGTTTAGATACAAGGTTTTTTTTTTTTCCAAATACACTAGTGTATTTGGGGGAAGCCATCAATATTCTGACCACTGAGACCTGTAATATCCTTGGTATCACCTCCTTCAAACCTACTTCAGCTATGTTAGAACTGGATGATAAATCGGTGGTTAAACTAGTTGCCACCTTAGAAGATATATCAATCTTGATCGACTCTTGGGAATTCCTAGTTGATTTCCTAGTTATCAACCCAAGAATTAGACTAGATGGACACTCGTTAATATTGGGACAACCATGGCTAGCAACAATAGATGCATACATAGGATGTCCCACATGCAACATGACAATTTCTTGAGGAAGTGTTGTAAAGAACCTTATCTTGTATCCTCCAGCTAAACCAAGTGTTTTTGTCATACATCGACAGTTGCAACCACCTAGATATCCACAAGAAAACCTAGGATCTCCTCTCACACTAGAAGAAGCTCTTGGGATCAAAAACCAACTAGAATATGATGTGATCAATAGATTCATTAACAGACCAACTGTTATAAGAAACCCAACAGTTCAAATTCTAAAATTTGTTTTAGATAATGAAGCATAGGGAGATCCTTTGGAGGAATTGATGGAGCAACAGATTCCCACTATTGTTGTCCATAACAAAATTACAATTGAAATCACACTAAGAAGATTTATGAATATTAACGCCAATTTGAATTAACAACAACAATAAAAATTGATTCAGATCCTTTCTAAATACCAACAATCTTTTTCTTGCGAGTATCTGAACATGAAGGGCAATGATCCCTAACTATGTACACATCATATCTATATTGAAAAAGATGCCTCACCCATCCGACATCCCCAACAAATATTAAGCCCTCATCTCAGGAACATTGTCAAAGAATAATTACATACAGTGTTGGATGTAGATTTCATATATCCTATTTTAGAGAGAAAGTGGGTCTCTCCACTAGTAATCGTACCTAAAAAGAATGGTAAGTGGTGAATCTATGTAGACTACAGAGAACTCAATAAATCTACCTAGAAAGACCATTTTCCCCTACCTTTTATTGATCAGGTCCTTAATACTTAAGAATGGAACCCATTTTTCTCCTTCCTAGATGGTTTTAGCGGTTATAAAAGATTCATATTCCTCCGAAAGATCAGGATAAAACTACGTTCACATGTCTTTGGGTACCTTCACATATCGAGTATTTCCCTTTGGATGGTGTAATGCTCTAGCTACATTTTAGAGAGCTATTTTAAGCATATTTTCTGATTTAATTAATGAAGGACTTGAAGTTTACAAGGACGATTTTACCCCTTATGGCACTGACTTTGATCAAGGTTTAAGAAATCTAGAGAAGGTACTAGAACGATGCATTACTACTAGGCTATGTTTCAGCGATGAGAAATGTCATATAATGATGACTAAAGGTGTGGCACTAGGATACTATGTTTCTGCAGATGGAATCAAGGTAGACTGAACAAAAATAGAGGTAATCCTTAATTTTCCTACACCTTGTACACAAACTGAGGTATGTAGTTTCCTTGGCTGTGTAGGATATTATCGCAGATTCATATAAAAAAATTCAAGAATATTTGTACATTTACATGCTTTAACTGGTAATTTGGAATTCCAGTGGTCTGATAAGTGTGATGTTGCATTTGTTGAGATTAAAAGGTTAGTTTCAACAACACCGGTGCTAAGGGGACCAAACTGGAAATCACCATTTCACATATCTTCAGATGCATCAGATATCGCTATAGTGTTGTCCTTGGAAAAGAATAAGACAAGAAACATTATTCTATTTATTTTATTAGCAAAAATGTTACTCCTGCCGAATTAAATTACATAGTAACAGAAAAAAATATTTAGTCATTATACACACTATTAATAAATTTTTCCACTATATAATAGGATATCCAGTAATTATCTATACTGATCACTCTTCTATTAGATATTTATCCAACAAACCGATTACCAATAGATGGGTTACTCGGTGGTTGTTTCTATTGCAGGAATTCGACATCACCATGAAGGATCAATAGGGAAAAGAGAATTTTGTTCCATATTTCTTGTCTCATGTACCAAAAATAGATAATTCTTTGATAGTCAAAGACCAATTTCCAGACAAACACATGTTCACTGTGACTATAAAGACACCTTGGTATGCGGATGTGGTGAATTATCTGGCAGCTAGGAAATTACCACCATACTTGTCATCATGAGAAAGGAAACTAATTTTTCAGCGCAATGCACAATTCACTTAGATTGGTAGATATATTTTCCACACAGGTTCTGATCTTCAGGTCTGAAGATGTATCAGAGACGATGAAATTCACAATGTCTTGAAGACCACAAAATTGGGCATAAGGTTTTATAGATGGGCTATTATTGGCCCTCAATATTCAAATATGAAAAGAAGTAATGCCATGCCTATGACAACTGTCAGAGGATGGGCCAACCAAGACAAGCTGATGAAATTCCACTACAACCACAAGTGGTGATGGAACCTTTCGAGAGATGGGCACTGGATTTTGTTGTCCCCTTCAAACAAAAGTCAAAGAAAAAATCTTATATACTAGTTTTAACAGACTATATGACGAAATGGGTAGAATTAGTGGCCTTGATAAATGTAACCAAGGAAGCATACATTAAATTTCTCTTTGAACTATTTGTACACTATGGATTACCCAGGGAAGTAATCATAGATGGAGGATCATAATTTACATCACATAAAATCTCAGGCACTCTTCATAATTATCACATTAAACACAGGGTTACCTCCCCATACCACCCACAGGAAAACATACAAGTGTAGAGTACCAATAAAGTCTTGGAGGCAATCTTTTCAAAAATAGTTTCAACAAACCATCAAAATTGGGCAGCCAAGCTTCCAAATTCTGTATGGGCCTATCGCACAACATGGTGTAACACAACTGGATACTCTCCTTATCACCTACTCTTTGGCAAAGAGCCTATCGTTCCAATTGAATTTGAGATCAAGACTCTAAGAATGGCCCAAGAAATTGTATTGGATCTTATGGAAGCACACACATAGTGCTTACAGTATCTCAATGAGTTAGATGAAGCATGCTTTTTTTTCCTTCAGTGAAAAATTGTTATTCAGTAGCAGATAACCAATTGGCATGACAAGCATATCAAAAAGAAATCCTTCCAGAAAGGTGATTAGGCACTTCTCTATGATTCTATATTTCATAATTTTCCTGAGAAATTGCAGACAAGGTGGTTGGGACTATATGAAATCAAATAATTCCATGATAATGGAACTGACACTTTAGCTACCATCGATGGGCCTGGTTCTCCTTTTCGGGTAAATGGCCATCAGCTATGGTTCTACCATCAATCTCTTTCAAAATAACCTTTTTCCAAGAAGTAAGTAATCATCCTATTGATCATATTTTAGTTGGCTGGGAAGGTAACCTTGTTATCATTGCAATTTCGTCCGTAAATGGTTACAGGAATCCAACATCTCCAAACACACATTAGTCCATCAGTGGCCCAAAAAATGCATTTCCAAAGTGCACAAAACTATACAACTAGTTATAAAATCAACATGTGCTAAGGATACAAAGGAAGCACGTGCATGTGCACCAATCTAAAAATGACGAAAAAATGCACATGCGCTCAATGCGTGACTCTGGACGCAAAAAACTGTGCATACCTTAGAACAATGCATTTATGATTTTGGTTGGCCTTCCCCCACTTCAGGTTCCTATCCCAAGTTGATTTGACACCCAAATCTGAGCTGAATCTGAGTGGGGGGTTGGTCAAAGACCTAAGGGTGCCCTAAAGAGCCCCTTGTTCACACTAAGGACTGGTTGAATAATGCCTCAAAGTTTTTCTATAAAAAGAGGCCATGGGTGCACTACATTTCCAAGAATTCATTTGTATGTTTATGCTGCCTATATTCTCTTAGAGGAACCTCTTTCCTCACTACAGCATACAAGCACCATTTCATTTAGCCATTAACATCACCTCTTGAGTGAATGAGCTTTGGATTTTTTCACCATTTCCTTCTAGTTTGCTACTTGTAAGAATAGATCAATCATTGGGGGTCCAAGAGCCCTCCCTTGGAGGAAGAGTGAACCCATAAGTCTCCCTTTCTCTTTGGTGTTTTCCCACTAATACAACTTATCTATTGGTGGCATGAATGTTGTTTACTTTTTGTTATATTTCCCTTATGCACTCTAGTTTAGTTTCTTTTATTTTTATTAGTTTATTTCTTTGTTTATTTCTTATGCTTGATGTTTCTAACTCTTGCATTCACTGTTGTCTTGTCTAGCTAACCCAACTGGACTTCTAAGCGTCCTTATTTTTCTCATTTAGGTGACATAAGGGATGCAACAGATTGGTGACTCCACTGAGGATATGTATCAATTTCCTCCCCACTTGGATTGTTTGAGCACTTCTTTTTGGTTTATTTAACTTGCAGGAACCATAATTGGCCCATGCCTACCTCCAAAAAGATAAATTCGGAGCTGAGCTGAGAGAATTTCATCCGAAATTTTCTTCTCGACTGTGTAACAGAAAGTGCATGGGTTTTTTAACCCACAAGCAAGTCTTCCAAGAACATGCACCAAACTCACTGTGTTTCTCAGTGCATTCTACTCACATGCATCAAAAAGTCGTTTTTTATTTTCTTATTGGCGCTAAATGTGCCTCTATCTACTCTACGACCCACACATCTGTCCAGAAAATCATACATTGTAAGGGTTTTTGTGATCTGTTGAAGGCCCATTGCCTTCTTAAGTTTGATTCTATGAAGATTATAATATGCACCACACTTAGATTCCCTCTCCACATGAAGGGTTAGTCAAAACATAGGCACTTAAGGGGGTTAAAATCCATATTTATCCTCTTTTTTCTTTCATTTTTCCATGTGGATGGCTTGCTCTGATTAAAGATAAGTTGGAATCATTCTATATCACAAATATAACCACTTGCATTGGGATCAGAAATTGAACATCAATATTTGAGTATGCTCTTCTCTCATGCCATAGAGCGATCTTGAGAATCATAAAAACGATTGAGGGAAAATTTCATCTCCCTTAAAGACAAAATCCTTTGGAGAGGACAACAACCCCCCTCGAGACTCCTCTTTGTTTATTTTCTCAAACACATCTTAAATTTGTAAGGGCCCATACATGCCCACATGCTACAAAGATAGGATAGTTTTGAATATACTTTCTTAGATTACATCACTAGGGAAGTTTAAAGGTTTTGTAACATGCCCATACATGCTCACATGTCCACAATCTAGGATAATTGCCGAAGATTTCTTAGATCAAATCACACTAGGGAATTAAAGGATCGGTAAGGACCCATATGTCCACATGCTAGTTCTCTAGGGACTTTAAAATTCCACAAGGTTGTACTAATGACATTTAGTAAATTCAGTGATTAAGACTTGTAAGGACCACATGGAGCCCACATGCAGCAAGGTGACACCTAACTTATTAAACATTTTGGCACACTTTCACTTGTTCACACACAAAGCCACTACTCATTCACATAGTTTCATCTAGAATTGTAGAGGTTGAAGTAAGTTTCCCCCAAAGGGATCCCAAAACACCCCACCCCTTTTCTCGACGAAACTATCCACTCCCACTTAACTTCAACGAGATTGGTTCAAACCTCCAATCTCTCAAATAACCACATCTAAATTTTTTCTAAAAACTCACTAAGATTTCCTCCACAGGAGGTGCCAACATAATGTCTTTAGTCTAGGTAGGATGTCGGGGATAGGCATCCAAATAACTCCCTGTTATCTAGTTCTCACATCTTCAAACATTATAAGTTTTTAAATAGGGAACTTTAAAATCCTCCAAGTCAAGTGTTCCTAACACCACAAGGAAGGGAGTCCCCGAGGTGTAGAACAGTCGGTGATGGAGTGTGTTGTTAAGCCACTCCGTGATGTTAAAGTCATCAGTTCAAAACCTGCGGGGACAAAAAAATCCAACCATGTTAAGGGTTGGTGTGGCTCACGCCGGGTGCGATCCCCGGGTGATTTTGACGGCTTAGATGCCCCTGAGTCGTGGTTTCTCAAGCCATGGGTTAATCGCGTTGCCAACAGGTTCTGCACAAATTAACAAACAAAAAAAAAAAACACCACAAGGAAGGGAGATACTCGTGAAAGGTTGAAGGATGAGGTCTAGTTGTTCTATGTGTCCCCGCTTGAGGCACCCATCTCTTGGATGGGATCTATACCATGACTCATTTCTTAGGCCGAAAATCTAAATGTCTCACTTTTACCGAGGTACCTAGTGACCAAATTTTAGGACATCTACCTAGGTGGGAATTGTGGGCTGCAATTGCACCTTGACTGGATTTTGTGTGGCTATTGGGAAATATCTCCAACACTTTTAGGATATGCCCCCTCTACCTCTCATTATAACTAATTTTTTCACCCTTCACTAGTTCCTCTTCTGGTGGCTTCAGACCCCACTATTGAGTGTCATTGGAAGGTCCAGTGCCATTTTGAGAAGAAGGACATTACGTCTTTTAGGACATGAGAATTTGTTTTCTTTGTTCTCCCATGCAGAAAACATCTACCTACCCACATGTATGCTTATTTATCAATTGATTTATGTATGATGCTCTTCTAATTACATGCAATTGTGAGATATATTGTGAATTCCCAAAAATCATAGAAAAGACTCTTGTTCATTTATTGCTCTCATCACCATTTTCACACATCCACTTTCCTAGTCGGACATCATAGGGGAATGAAAAAATCCCCTTCATTCGAGATGCTTTCTAAATCTCCCTCCCATTCTAGGGGGAGTTCCTAGTCTTTCCAACTAATCGGATCCACATTCTGACACCCCTGTGAGTGCTACTGTCTTGGGATCCACTTTTCTTGGTTCAAATTTACTTGGGTCCTCTTACCGAGGTCAACCGTCCACTCAATTTCCTTTACATGGAAGCAAGGGGCACACTTATTTCCCAGGAGGAAATAAAACCCCACCTAAACCCCCTCAAGGGTCAGGTACCCAAAACATTCACACCATGGCTAGAGCTAATCCTCCACCACCACCCCAGATGCCATACTTGGCTTCCCTCAACATATCGGATCTAACTAAAATCACCAATGATCCTATATTGCATGACCTCACATGGCCTGCAATGCCTACCAAAATCCCTTCAGACATCCCCAAGTTTGAAGGAAAAATGGGAGACAACCTGACCAACCATATCATGACCTTCCACTTATGGTTCTCTTCAAACAACATCATGGATGACTCTGTCCAATTTAGGTTATTTCATCACACACTCACTGGCCCATCAACTAAGTGGTATGTAGAAGAAAAATATGGGTCCCATGTGACTTTTGAATCTTTGGACAAAGAATTTTTGACCTTCTTTCAACTACCAATTCGTCACGACAATGGTCTTGAAATACTCTCAGAGTTTAAAAAAGCCTTCACTACACACATCGATGACCACATTCATGAATGGCATCGATGACGTAGTCTATGCAAAGATGAAGCCACCAAGCAACAATTCCTTCATTGGTTTCTCAAATCACTTGTTTCCCTCCTTGCTAAGGATGTGGCCACCACCTTCCATTAGTCTGAAGAAGAATCCATCAAAAAGGCTCAACAATTCAAAATCATTCATTCACAATCAGGATACTTATACATGATACTACCTGATGCCCTGAGACCGATGCCATTCGACCAGGACAAACTTGTGATGTCTCACTCAGCAGATGAATTGATTGGTACCACTACAGACCACAATCGACACCTCCAACAACCACCTATGTATGGAACACCTCAATATCATCCAGTATATGGAGGAACTCCTTATTATCCTCCTCCCACTTATCAAAAACCATACCCAGTTTCCCTTCCTCCACCCATAAGTGGACCACCATCGGCACCCACAATATGCCCAACTGTCCAACCAAGTTCTAGTACCCCCTCTACCTCAACATACACCCTAAGAAATAGTGAAATCACTACACCTTCCTATGTACCCTACAAACCATTGCCACCAAATAATCTGTACTTTCCATTTCTTATCCCTCCATAGCCCATGGATCCCCCACAAGGACACCCACATGTTGGGGTTAATTTGTTCATCCCTCTCCCATTCAGAAATATCAATTTTTGAACAACTAAATATGAAAAATATGACCCATCAGTCAAATAAGGACAAAAATAAAGGAAAAAACTGAAACAATAATAATATAGGACCCAGAGAGAATCACCTCCAACATAACCAACCTGCCGAGGGAAACCAGAATCAGGGGAACTAGAACCCTCAATGGGGAAACAATAACAAACACTAAGGGAATAATAACAACAATCTTCAGACAAACTTCCCTGGTGCCTTTTGTGGTGAGTATGGACATTATACTCACCATTTCCCTCAAATCATTGACTTTAAATGGATGAAAGAATCTGGAAATGGACCATGTCCCCCCACACCGCCTACTCCGCCGCAGGCCCCTCAACAATATGTGCAAAAACCACCCCTAGTTGTGTTGAAAAATACCATTCCACACCAAGGGGTGATGAAAAACCAATATGAGAGGCATCCTACCCCACCACAGATGGGACAGTATCCAAACCTCGACAGTCCTGCAGACTACACTATCCTCCTCACTAGTGAGGAAGAATTTCTTCTACAAATGTGCAATTGTCAATCCAATGCACCCCTTAACTCTCTTCCCACTACCTTGGAAGCAGTCCCAGTCACAATTGGACCACCTTTGATGATTCCTCGCCCTAATACTGAAACACTCCTTTGTATTCCTCACATCGCATTACACCATAATTTCAACAACCCTTAGGCTAGGGCGGCACACAATTATAGTCTAGTCAATGATGTGGTACAATCTCTTGCTTCCATGTCAATTTTATAAGTCCTTCAAACCTCTCCTACTCAACGGAAGTCATTACTCTCCACCTTGGGGGAATTCAACCCTGTTGATAGTCAACTCATCACATTTGATATTGATAGTGGGGAACCCCGTCTCCCCGCTTTGGTTGCTTTCCAAATACCAGTTAAAATCCGAAACTTTACAGTTCACCACTGCATCATTGATGAAGGTGCATCCGCATGCAAACCATATGGAAGAAACTTGTCTCCCCTGAGCTTATACCATCCGCCATCACTCTCAAACCTTATGATGGATGCCCATCCTCTCCTGAAGGGCTCTTTCAAAACGTCCCAGTTGAACTAGTGGGGAAGACTATCCTCATCAACATTGAATTTATCGATTCTCCTCTCGATTGCAATATCTTGTTAAGCCGCAGCTACCTATACATGATGAAGGATATGGCATCTTTTGTGTTTCACACAATGATGTTCCCCCATAATGGGAAGATCATCACTATCGACCAAGTGTCACATTACGAACCAAACCCTTCCTCCAACATCAATAATATCCTACCCTTTGTCCACACTAGTCCTGATCCCTACCCACTCATCGATATGGGTCTCAGAATTTTCAAAGAGACATCCTTACTAGGGATAGACCATGGAGAACGACTACTCATACATCCCTCAGCACAAGTATGTGTCTTCTCATCCAATGGAACAGAAACTGGAGATACCCTTCCTCCCACAGAAGCTTCCTTACTATATGACTTCCCACTCGTCGTAGAGCTCCTTCCTCAGGCATACCTTGAGAACTCTTCATATCCTCTTGTTCCTGATTTCACCCTCCCCCAGAGCCACATCCTAGTTTGGGAGATAGTGCCGCAAGACATAACTCAAATCCCCTTCTTTTACCCCCCACTGGGCGTTAAATCTTTCTAGGTAGCCAAAACACTTACTTTTCCAAATATGGTGCTGGAAATTCCAGTATGTTATATACATCCACCCGCGATGGTTCCTCAACCATCCCTCCCTCCCCAAATCGAAGGAATCTCGATACAGATTCCAATACTTACTCCAACCACAACACCCTCACCCCCACTCGCTGGTGCCACTACCATAGTTGGGGGAAGAGGGAAGAAGAAAGAGCCCACTGCTCCACTTTCCCCATGAGTTCAGCCTCCTTGCGCACTATGCGAGAAAGATGGACACCCAACCAATAAATTCCCATCTCTTCTCGAGCTACACAATTTAATTCAACTCTCTCAGGCAACGACACCACCCATCACTTCCTCCAGTACTACCACTACATCCCCTAATACAGGAAACAAAGGAATGTGAACCAAATTTTCATGTGCCATTTGTTCAGAGTATGGCCATTTCACCCACCATTTCTCGACATTACCTCAATTTTGGCAGATGATAACGGTAGTCCACCAGAGATTTCAGCAAGAACCCCTTCCATATGAATCATCTCAACCTCATGTCACTGACATCCATTATTTCACAACCTCAATCAACGAACATATGATGTGTCCTTTCTCTTTATGTGAATCACTTGATTATTTCACATATCAATGTCCTATGATCATTTAATACAGGCGTCACCAAATGGCCCTTATTCAAAATCCTACAACCCCCCCACTGCCAGAAGAACCAATTATTACCCCTACTACATCACCTGATATGGTTTATATCTTTTCTCCCTAGCCTGAGGCACTTCCCATTCCTCCAAGGTTCATAGATAGTCTCGAGGAGGATTTTCCCCCAAATCCCCCCAATTATCCAATTCATTTCCCCATGAAAATTTTACGCCCAATTACCATTTTCAACCCATAGTATCTTGATATTTGGTTTATGTCGAGCGAACCCTCATAGCCCCCTTGTGTCATTCACCCTACCTCTTCACCAGAAGATAAACACATGGTGACAATCACAAATGTTACTCCCCTGGATCCCCTATATTCTTGACATTTCCACTGCAAGGAAGACATCCTCAAGGAATTAACTACCCCCAATTTCCCATGGGATCCACTCCATCATAGAGCACTATTTCTTTCAGAGGAAGCCTTTACGCTTCCCAAACAAAACCCCATATACACAATCAAAGCCAAATATTTTCTCCCCTCAAGGCATATAGATTGGTTCAATAATCATATCCCTACCTTCGATGCTTTTGAATAAGGCAACATGGCCAACATTGCCCCCACCGTCAAAATTGATATTTCCATCAAATCGAGAATCATAGAGGAAATCACCATCGATGTCACATTCTCTCCTGAAGAAATCATATCTTAAAAATCTCTATTCCAGAAATACCAGGACATTTTTGCCTGGTCATACACAGAAATGCCCGGCCTTGATCCCTCTATTGTCGAACATCGTATAGACACATGGCCTGATATTACCCCTATACGACAAAAGCAGTGTCCATTACACCCATCCAAAGTGGTAGCCATCAAATCCGAGATTGAAAAATTACGCACTATTGGGTTCATATACCCCATCGCGTATACGTCATGGGTCTCCAACCCTGTCCCTGTTAACAAAAAATAGGGCACTATGCGTGTCTATATGGACTTTCACGATCTCAATCGCGCCTGTCCCAAAGACAATTTTCCAATGCCCTTTATGGACCACATTATCGATGATTGTGCCGACCATGAGGCTTTGTCCTTCATGGATGGTTTTTCTATCTACAACCAAATTTAGATTCACCCATCCGATCAATGCAAAACTGCATTCACTACCCCTTAGGTTTCTTTTTCATATCATGTCATGCCTTTTGGCCTCAAGAGCGCTGGTGCCACTTTCCAATGTGCCATGACATACATTTTTCATGATCTGGATCAAATAATCTTCAGCTAATTAGACAATCTCACCGCTTGATCTAAGAAACACACTCAACATCTTGATGACTTATGCATTATCTTTCATAGGTGTCGTCAGTACAATATCTGCTTGAACCCTCTCAAGTGCATATTATGTGTCACTGTTGGATGCCTCCTTGGGTTCATTGTCTCCCAACATGACATCATAGTAGACCCCCTCGAGGTCCAAGCCATCACAGAAATTCCCCCCCTGCTTGAAATTTACGCCAACTTGTTGGCAGCCAATTCACATTTTTATAATGTCCTTATAAGATGCCTACACCAGATTTTTGCAAACTTTGATTTTCATCGCAACCTTCGAATAAAATGACACTTTTGTTTCATGTGTTTTCTCTCTTACCTTGGTTCTCATTTTCACGATTGCAAACATGAAAACTTTGAGTTTGAAGTCATGTTGATGGCATAAAAATCGTCATAGGATTATTATGGTTACTCTTTTTTATGTGGTCATCTGACTTCTAACTCAATGACAGTCGCACAATTGGCAAGACACCAAACCTTTACTATCTTTTCATTTTGATTATGCTAATATGACTTCATTTCATAAGTTTGTGATGCAATGATAATTTGGTGATTGTGATTGAGTCCTTGATACAATGGTGGTATGATATTCCATTGTCTTTGATCAAATTCCTTGGTGCAATGGTTTCATAAGAACGCATTAACATTGTGATTAAACCCATGGTGCAATGGTCGATATAGTGGTTTTTTTTTAATCAGACAAACACTTTTCTTGATTTAATATATGGACCAATTGTTGAACACTATGGTTTTCAAGTGGATATTTGATATTTCATTTGGTTAAAATATTTTGGTTATGAATGTTGTGAGTATGTGAATAGTCCATTTGATAATTGGTTTACAATGTTTTGATTGTGATTTGAGTTAAACTCTTTACCAAGGCACTGTCAATTGTACAACTGATATGATAGTTATGCATGGGTTTACTGCCTTCCACCACCCTCACACACTTTAGCATTAATGTCTGCCTCCTTACCAGGTTACCTCTGTTGATTTTTGGGCAAATCTATGAGTTTTGAGTCCTATGTATACCTTGTCCAAAGCCTACCCAAACTCCTATCCACTGTATGTTCTCTCCTAGCTCCTGAAGGGATAATTGAACCCCCATGGTGTTCAGAGTTGGTTTTGGTTTCATTTTTGTCAGAGAATATTGCTTAAGACTGCCCTCGTAATTGCCCCCAGAGTCACATTTTTGCATGAGCGATTCTGGGCAAACAGTTTTGAATTAGATCAAACCGTTGAAAACACAGAACCATTTTTAGCCCCTTTACCTTAATTGCAAGCTCTTTCCTCAGAAAGTGAGTTACTATAGAGATATAGATCTTGTTTTACAGGTCAATTTTCAGTGGCTGGAACATGCATTTTGGGTCTGTGTGCATTTTCCAGAATGCTTATGACTTCTCCAGACCTGGATCTCAGAACCTCTCTCACTCAATCTACCTTGTCCCGCCTTGTTCCTCTTGCCCTCTATCAAACCCTTGATCAATCCAAAGATTCATCAAGTAGTCTGTCAGCAAATTGCAAGACAATAGGCTCTGTTATTTTAATGGAGAGGCAACCACTACCACTGTTAGCTCGAAATTATCTTGACCAAATCGAATCATTTTCCTACTGCCCAGGTATATATTTCAGCATTGATTTTTAATGATTTGGTTTGAATTAGCTGATTGTGTTTGCCCCGAATTAGCTCTATTTGTTTTTAATAGA
>ML808677.1:329240-352057 GCA_009831015.1 Picea engelmannii | reverse complement strand
CCTGGTATATAGTTGTACATCAAGTGTTGAGGACAATGCTTTCATAAGGGGGATGGAATGTAAGGTAGCTAGAGAGGTAGTGGGGAGGCCTAGAGGTCTCTTAGTGATAATAATGGAGACCATTCAATGTAAGGTGGACTAGGTCCACTATCTTATTAAATAAGGCCCACTATGGTAGTTAGATATAATAAATGTAAGAGAAATTCTTAGAAGGTTCTACTTCTAGAAAATTCCCCCTCTAGAATGTTCTTAGCTTATGGTAGCACTATATAAAGAGGTTCAAGCAATGTA
This sequence comes from Picea engelmannii, assembly GCA_009831015.1. Lineage (NCBI taxonomy): Eukaryota > Viridiplantae > Streptophyta > Pinopsida > Pinales > Pinaceae > Picea > Picea engelmannii. The sequence continues at coordinate 351,766 of ML808677.1, read as the reverse complement.
ATGGGATATGAAGAGAAGTATTATATTTGGTGCGGTAGCTCATTAGGAGGAATCCCCCTCGAAGAGGCAAGTGAACAAGAGATGATCTCTTCCATAATAGGATCCATTGTATGGTGTTTCCCTACCTCAAGGGTTTCTATAATAAAGTGGTGGTTTTCTATATGTTTCCATATATCTTATGTGGTGATTGTATTTAGATATCTTTGGATCTATTGTGATATTTTGTATTTCGGTATTTGGTTCTTAACACTCTCATCCACTTTTGGACTTTGGCCTTCGAAAGTCTCAACTCTCGACTTCTACATGATCGCTTGCTCCCAGAGCATTTTCACCCGGACTACATGATCTATTCACATGTGTATCCCACAGACTCATGGCCCCCAACTACTTCAATTATTAAGGGTTTCGAAGTTTCAACACTCCATCTTTTCTCTCTCCTAGAGCTCATGATCTATCGAGACGTGTCATTATGGATCTGATGGTCGGGATTCACTTCGGATCTTCGAGCTTTGGGAGTTTTAAACTCCTACATACTCGTTCCTCCCAAAGTTATTTCACCCGAAGACAATGGATCTATTAGCACGTACCCCCCTAGCAACCAATGACCATGATCTATTTTAGGTCTTCAGTAGTTCCTCTCTATCCTTGACCACAACCTTCCAAAGTGCTTCCACTCTAGAGTTGTAGATATTTCGTCACCTGTCTCGCTTGATGATGAACGGTCCCTAATCACTTTGGGACTTTGGGACTTTGGCAAGTCCGCTCTCCTGTGTACAGAAAGGGTTAAGGCATGTGCAACTTTACCTTGATTAGATGACTGTCGATCCTCTACACTCAGATCCCATGGTTGGGATCAATTTCTTCCTCGACGTGCTCCCTTAGGTGTCTGGATGTGGATTCAACAATCCATATTTTTTCCCACAGCTGATCTAATGACTGTTGTCCCTCCTCCTCCTGAGATTTGGATTCCTTCTTACATGAAATAATTTGTAAATGTTCAAAGGCTTTGGCCTTTGCTCCTCTTGCAAGTCCGACTTCTTGGGATCTTGTCTGCGCTTCTACTAACATTATCTCTCTTGATCTTTGGGACTTGGAATAAGTTCATCTCTACTCACTCATCGCTCTATCTCTTCTGATATTTTTAACTGACTCAAAACTCCAAATGAGTCTCGGCCCTTCCACTTCCTTTCGAAAGGAAATCTTTGTACCCTCCTGGAAACCTCCTTCTCAATGCACACCTTTCATAGCTCTTTATTACAAATTTTTCAGTAACTTTGTCTCTTTATTCCTTCTCTACACAGTTCCTTCTCCAAGGTATTCATTAACCTTGAGGTTCCTCTTGAGTTTTGTGATTTCTCTAGTGTGTTCACATGAAATGTTCTTCTCTGAATCAAAAGAATTTATATGCACACTCCTTACGTTGGCTATAAAACCTCCAATGTTCTGTTGTGCACTCCTTTCATAGCCTAAAGAATCCAGAATGATATTTTGAACTAAACAAAGATATATAAATATATCTTCCTACTTCAGATAAAACCTATCATACATCTAGGACATACATTCATAAAACACATAAACAATCATATGCAGGAAAAACTGTTCTTTTTCATTTATATGAAAATCGTATTACAATATGTGTAGGATGGACTCCAGTAGAGTCTCATCTCTCTCAATCTCTCTCAAAGAACTATTTTACCTTCTATTTCTGATCTTCCAATCTTCTAAGGCTCTTCTCTTACAATCCTATTCCTAACTCTCACCTCTCAGAATCCCCTTCTTCCAAGAGGGCTCCTTGATCTTATCCTCTCTACCACCTTAGTGCCATCACTGTATCAGTTAAGACACAATAACCCTATAGCTTCTTACAATGAATGAATATCCAGACTTGACTAAAACCTAGACTTGTTTATAGTCAACCATTAAGGTGACCCTATCCACTACCTGTACAGAGGTATGTCTTGGCTTTACTCAGCCTTACAACATTAATCCATATAGGATCATATTTCAAATTTAAAAAGGGGAGGGTTGGTGCCTCTCCATTTATCCAATGAGCACATATGTGTTGTCTTGCTGATGCATGTGTTGATGTGGAAGGATGCTCCTACATCATACTCCAATGCTATAAAAAATACATGAAATCCTGCTCATGAGCTCGCTAGATCTTTTGAAATCCTCCTGGATCCCAAAATTCCCCTTAGACTTGTCCTCTTGCTCCTCTGCTATGCTAATGTTGTTGTTGCTTCTTCTCCTTCGCCACTATTATGGCAGGATCTCCTCTATTAAGCTTCCTCATGCTAACAATATCCTCTCCTGATCTCACCATCATCTTTCTTATTTCCTTTATTACCCTGTCCAGTTGCTCTATTGGTTGGATCCCTTCATGCAATCTGTTGTGTTGCACTTCCTCCTTATCAATGAGTAGATCATCCTGATCCTGCATGTTGTTTTCTTCTTCTATGGCATTAGCTTTCCGCCTTTCCACAGTCTCATCACTGAGTTGCTTCTCAGCTTCCACCTTTGACAAAATTGCTTCTGTCAGCTCCTCTTATGTTGGTTCAACTCCAACTTCCTCCAGTTGTTCCCCAGGATGGTATTCTCCTCCATCTGTCTCTAACCTGATCTGTTGGATGTGCTTGCTTTGCACTATCACCCTTCTCTTTAGGGCCTCCAATTCTTCATACAACTCAGTAAAATCCATGTTGTCTACTTCTCCTTCTATTGTAGGCTTCAATGTTGTAGTCATTTCCTGTTCATCTTCCTGGATGAAAATTTTGAGAAATTTTGTTGAATGCTCTTCTCCTTCTGCTGGGGAAAACATCAGTGTATTCTCCTTCCCCTCCTCATATTTGATACTCTCTATTGATTTTTCTTCTATTTTCGCACTTGAAACACTTATGCTAGCCTCTGCTTGGCTGCTTGGCAGGAATGTTTTGATCCCCCCAATGATCAAAATGCACCTCTGATCCTCCTCCTTGATGGTGGAAGTATTTAGTTTCTCATAATCTTCATTGACATGGTTTACAAACCCACATGGATATTCATCTAGAAACACTCCTTGCTGATATGAACTCACTTCTCAGTTCCTGATACTTTCATATAGTCTCGTTCTAAATCCCTTTACCACTTGGTAATATGGGATTTCTCTTCTGCCCACCCGACAGTCTATGAGATCCTTCATTTATCCCATCCCATTGTCCACCTAGCAATATGAATTTCCATCACTTCCCTCCTCGAAGCCTATGAGATCCTCAATTGATCTCATCTCATTGCCCACTAGGCAATATGAATTTTCATCACTGCCCTCCTGGCAGTTCATGAGATCCTTTGATATCTTCTCCTCCTCATCACTGTGGGTTTTTTCAACTTTTGGCTCACAAATGTGAACCACTTATTCTGTGTCTCTGAGGCTTTCAACATGCCTCAACCACCTTCTCAACAACTCTCACTCTCCTCTAGCCAACAATATCTAAACTGGCCATTTTAATTTCTTCTTCAAAGGCCATTCATATGTACAGTGTACCTTTGCTTCTTGCTGCACCTTCAATGTCAGTTGTTTCATTCTTTCCCTTATCGGAATGAGCTCCTTGTCAATTTAATCTTTATCTCTCTATTGGTGGTCCTTTCCTTGACCATGCCCATGGCTTTCAGTAGCCATTTTCACATTCTACATTCCATCCTGGAAAGTTTGTTGTTCATTCTGCAACTGAAAGCATCTCCAACTTCTCCCACAACTCACTCAGCTGCCAAATTTGTTGCCACACACTTGCAACAATCCTTCACAAAGAGCATAAGTACTCTACCTCTTTCTTCACCTGCTATCTATAGGCACAATTAAACCTCTAACATAATTGATGTAGTCATATTGTCTCTTTCATCTCCTTCACCCGCAATCTATAAAAAAAGTCAAGATGTGATACCACCTGATGCATCCCCCCTCCACTCCTGGGGTTTTTGCGACCTCCCAATCTAGGATATTTCAAATCAAGCAGTCAGATTGATTCTTCAAGCTCCTTCTTGAACCCCAACTCTGTTACATAGGTCCCCTTTTCTTCAAAGGTGCAGGTTCTATCATCCCAACGAGCTCTTTCATGTCCTCTCTGAAGAATTGAATAACATACGCTAGCTCCCCTCGCTAGGTCCTTTCCTTCATATGACCTCGAGCTATGACCTCACGTAAATAAATAATTGCGGGATGGCCAAGAGTGGTTTGAGACAACACCACTTTACTCCCCATAATTCACCTCCAGGTGCCACGTATCCCTTTTCCAATACCATGGTTTTGATTATGGCCTGCTCTAAGGTTTTTAAAACCCAATCACTTTCTATCCCCGCAACTAAGTGATACTATCGATCCTATGATATCAGTGATACTCCTTGACTGACGACTGAGATATTCCTCCTTTCCTTCCTTCTCTCCAGAGAACATGTTCTCAGATTCTTACGATCTACCAACATGTGTCCCTTTCAAATCAACATTCGTGATTTGCTTCGACAATATAGGCTTCAGACTTTTCAACTCTCTACCCTTGCTTCCTCCTAAATGGATATCTTCCAAAGTGGAAGATATACTGACATATGTCCTCAGTGAACGGATGACTCAGATGAACTCTAAATCTCCATCCTTCGAGAGTTCTTGTTCAACACACTCCTTTTTCTCCCAGAGTGACTTTCTTTGAAATGGAAGATCTTCTACCATGCATCCTCCTCAAATCAATGGCTTTGGTCCACTTTCATACTTTGACCTTTCAACTAAGACCAGATCAATGACCTTCATCCTCCTTCACAACCAATGGTCTATATCTACTTTGGGACTCCGCGCTTCGGGATTTTGAACTTTCTGTTAGCACAAATTCTTGTAAGGGGGGTGTTTCTCTCTAGTTTCGCAGACCAGGTGTAAAATGCAAAGAAATGGGGCTTTAAAATCCATCAAATAATTTTTATTCCATGTCCACAACCGTGAGTGTCAAGCACAGCACAAAAAATTCTTATTTTGAGTTCAAAATACAAGTAGGCGGGCAGATTTAGTTTTCAATGACAAGGATCCATCTATAGAGAAGATCGACGGTCATTAGGTTTTTGGGATCATGAAGTTTCTCAGGGGTTTAATGTAGAGAAGAGGCTGGAGACATAACACCCATATCTTTGAGTTAATTTGGTTCGTCCATCCAAGCGACACGTGGCACGTGATTAAGCACCATCGTGGTTTCGACTATCGGGACATTGAAGGCTGGGGTCACTCCTCCCTTCCAGTTGAAATCACGGAAGTGAAAAAGGTGAAAGTGCCTTTGGGTTGGGCCATTTTTTTTTAAAGGGTGCGTGGATCTAAGCGGCTGAGAATTGCGCCCTCAGATCTACAGTCGAGGTCCAATTCTAGACCCCCCATTCCATTCTACCTTTAATAAGGGGGGTGGGGGTCCGGAATGGGTCACGCAAGTTTCAACAACGAGGATCGAAGAGCCTAGATTTGCGACATACATTCAATTCTGGACCCCCCTTTCCATTCTACCTTTAATGAGGGGGGGGAGTCCAGAATGAGGTGTTTTTGAAAGTGGGCCACCTTTTTGTCGTGTCACCCTCCCATGTTTTCAAACCCTCTCCCACCTAAAACTGCTAACTCCTCCGCTTACTGCCTTCACCTCCTTCTGACATGTGTCTTCCACCCAACCTCTCTCTTTCCCACTATCACATCTCTCGCTCCCTTCCCTGATTTCATTGAAACACACCTGTCACCTACTTATAGGTGTTCCTCCCTGCATTCTCTCCTCAGTTTCCACTCCCTCCTGTCATATCCCCTTTCCCTTCCACCTATCACCTCTGGCTAGGCGTTCCTCCTATCCTCCACCTCAGCGGATTATTTCTGCTGCACATATCCCTGCAGTCTCTCTGTTCTTCCCTCTCACCCTTCACCATCTCATCCTCTGTCCCTGGTCGATGTTCCCATCGACTCATCCTCCCCATCAAATTCTCATCCATGTCTTCCAGAGCAGGCTTCTTTGTAGCAGTCCGACGAAGCAGCAACAACTAAGGAAGAACCACCACGTTGTCTGAGTGTAGAATTGACCAGGCCTTGCCTGATCTTGAGAAAGCAGTTATTAAGGTTGTTGGTGGTGGTAGAACATCGCTTCCACCATGAATGGAAATCCATAGAAGGACAAGCCATGGGGAAAGACTGTCAGTCCAGTATGACAAAGATCACGTCTGACATGAGACTGCATGGGCAGTCTGACAGGAAAAGGCCCAACATAAACTATTGCATTTGACAGAGAGTCAGCATGAACAGTATAACCGAAGTGACCTGGATGTTGTGCCATGGAAACCCGAGCAAGTTCCTGCTACAAAAGTTTTGAGTATATGTAGGCATTTTGGCCATTTTTGTATCATCGATGGTAGAGCTCATCTCCCAACTATAAAATTTTGATGAAGCACTAGTTTTCCCTGGTTATGTATGTGTATGTGAAACTTCTTGTTTAATGGTAGTCAGTTTTGTTACTTCCATATGGTTTCCATATAATATTGAAAGATTTTATTATTGACTGAGTGACATGAAGCATTGTGACAATGTTATATAAATGTTCTATGGTAACGTTGTTATGATTTCTTTTAATGTTCTTGTGATTTGAATATAAGAAGTTCTTGTGTTTAAATTCTTCCTCTTCGAGATGTTGGAAGCTTGATGCCTACGACAGACCTTTTTGATTTATCACATAAGTCTTCCTCCTACTCACCCTTATTACAACTTATTGTCTAAAGTTAAATTAAGACCACACCTATTGATGCATAGCCTAGTCCAGAGTTCTAAGTTAAAGAAATATTGTTCCGAGTTCGTTCTCTGTCGATCACCCCTTTTATAAAATCGTGACATAAACTAAAGGGTATCAGGCTTAATCCTGCTGTAATCCAAGAGTGACTTATGAAGCTAACACTTTCAAACTCCATTTTTCCTAGGATTATTTCCGTACCCTGAGTTCTAGATATGGCGCCACACATCCACCTCAAATAAATGGATCTCGTTCACTTCACGACTACATATTGATTAGATGATTGTCGATACTCTGTGCTCAGATCCTATGGATGCGATCTATTTCTTCCTCGATGTGCTCCCTTAGGTTTCTGGACGTGGATTCAATGGTCAAGATTTCCTCCCATAGTTGATCTAATGATTTTTGTCTCTCCTCCTCCTAATATTTGGATTCCTTTCGACTTGGAATAATTTGTAAATGTTCAAAGGCTTCGGCCTTTTATCCTCTTGTGAGTCAAACTTCTTGGGGTCTCATCTGCACTTCTATTAACGTTATCTCTTCTGAGCTTTGGGACTTGGAATAAGTCTCTACTCACTCTTCTCTCTATCTATTCTGAGATTTTTAACTAACTCAGGACTCCAAAAGAGTCTCGTCCCTTCCACATCCTTTCAAAAGGAAAACTTTATTTCCTCCTGGCAACCTCCTGCTCAATGAAAACCTTGAAAAGATCTTTCTTACACAGTGCTCAATAACTCTACCTCTCTGTGTCTTATGTGCATAGTTCCTCCTCCAAGGTATTGAGTAACCTTGAGGTTCCTCTTGAGTTTTGTGATTTATCTAGTTTGTTCTCCTGACATGTTCTTCTCTGACTCGAAAGAGTTCAGATGTGCACTCCTTTACACTGGCTACAAAACCTCCAATGTTTTGTTGTGAACCCCTTGCACAACCTAAAGAATCTAGAACGGTATTTCAAACTCAACAAAGATAGATAAGTCTGTCTTCCTACTGCATATGAAACCTATCATACATCTACAACATATATTCATAAAACACATAAAAAATCATATCCAGGAAAAGATGTTGTCTTTTTCATTAATATGAAAATATGATTACAATCTGTGCAGGTTGGACTCTAGTAGAGTCTCAACTCTCTCAAGCTCTCTCAAAGAACTACCTCTTATTTCTGAGCTTCTGAGCTTCTCATGCTCTTCTCTTAGAATCTTATTCCTAACTCTCATCTCTCAGAATCCCCTTCTTCCAAGAGGGCTCCTCGAGCTTATCCTCTCTACTGCCTTAATGCCATTAGTGTCTTAGTTAAGACACCATACCTCTATGGATTCTTACAATGAATGAAGATCCAGACATGACTAAGACCTACACCTACTTACATTCAACCATTAAGGTGACCCTATCCACTACCTGTGCAAAGGTATGGATTGGATTTACTCAACCTTACAACATTAATCTACATAGGATCATATTTCAAATTTAAAAATGGGAGGGTCGGTGCCTCTCCCTTTCTCCAATGCATGCCTATGTTTTTTCTTGTTGATGCATCTGCTGATGTGGAAGGATCCTCTTGCATCAACATGTGACTCAATTGCAGGAAATTTTGTCACAGATGCCAATTCACACTGAAATCATACATCTCTCATTCCCCACATCCATGTCCCACCTTAGGAGATGTGGCCCTTCTCTGCTCAACAATCCCTTGGCTGCCCCACTTCCCTTCCAAGGCTTCAAAAACAGGCTAGACAAGAAGTCTCAAATCCCTTTCGTTGTATTTTGACACCTCAAAAAATAATTCCCAACCATTCTCCAACCTGGAGAGAATGAAATCTCCCATGGGCCTGAAAACCCACTTCTTCAATCCAATGCTCCACAAGCTTGACAACCCACTTCTTCAATAAAGATCTTCAAGCTATGTCATATAAAGTTATCTATGACAATATTCATCATATCGATCAGAGTAAAAATCAACTCATGAAAACATCATGGAATAACTCACAGAATAGTCAAGGCATGACAGAGCAATCCGCTCCATGGAAAATCAATCAGTTCCCATCGTTGTGATGGTCAAACTCCCCTCAATCCTTCTAATTTTCAAATAGACTAAGTCCAAATAATTTGACTGGATGTTCCCAACTTGACACCTGTTGGTTTTAGAACTTCCTTTTGTCCACAACATGTACTGAAATTGACACTTGTCATGTTGAGAACTAATTTTATCCACTTGTTCCCTTCCCAGAACTTAGGATATAATATTATGTCCTTACTTTTCTCTTTTTAAGAAATATTAATAAAATATTTATTTTGGGCTTTAAGCCCCTTTAGCCTAGCCCCCTTGACCTCAAATAGTGGATTTTAAGCCCCCCGAACTCTTTTACATGGTCGGTCTATTGCAGGGATGTGTTTTCATTAACTTGCATGTGATTACATTTACATCTTAGTACAAGAGTACTAATCTTATACATACAGGATCACCAACCTCTAAATAAACAATTTGTGCACTTAAAACCAATGCATTCAAAATTTTTGGGTTATGCACATTCTTTCCTCAATGCACCAACTTCATTCCCTTTCATAGGTGAAATTTTTCATCATGAATTATATACAAAATGATTACTTCCCTTCAAAAACCTACACACTAACCAATGTGCGTTGATTCTAGGGTTGCATGCCTATTCCTTCAGTGTGCCATCCTTCTCTTAACACTTGTGTGCACTACATTCAATAATCTGTTTTACTTTCAATGTGCCATTCTTGTGTACATACACACATGTGCTCCAAACATTCAACTGCACATTGTATCCTTTTACAACTGCATGCACTCCTTTGATCTGAGATCCTTGCGCACTAACTTAATGCGCGTAGAACCAAATCAACAACTTGTTACTTCAACTCACTATCTTATAAGTATAGTTTAGTTACATTGATATTTACATTGGGAATCATCCTAGGGTTATTAGAATCCCCTCCCCCTTATTTATGCACTATCCTCGGTGTAGTACATACACATGTAGAATAAAAAAATCAAACATTTTACAAGATATGCGAGTATTCAACCCGCATAGCATCCTCATGCTACCAAATCGTATCCACGGGACCTTACCAAGTCCATTGGAACTTTACTAGCCCTATGGATTGATTCCAGAGCTACTTGATCTTTTGATGCAATATGTGTACCGGATGCACTTGAAATGGCCCACAAAAACGGTGCTGCCAACTTTGAAAACTTCCCAGCATAAGCAAGATTTTGTTAGCCTTTACTTTCAGGAACACATGATCACCCACTTTAAATTACCTATGAGTTCTGCCTTTATCAACATAACTCTTTTTCCTATCTTGCACATTCTTTAAATTCTTCTTAATTCTTATCATCTGCTCTTCCATTTCTTGTAGATTTTAGCCTTGTACAATACTTACTGCAAACATATTTTCAGTAAAAGAACATAAAATATACAATGGCAAATACAAACATTACACATAGATTTTACCTATGGAAACCCAATCCGTGTAAACCAACATATTCTATATTCATTCATAGTGTTACATTGTTTATAATACAATATACATATAGGATACAACAAAATCCAAAACCCTAACCAAATGACCTGGGTTAGTTAACATCCATAATTCCTTAACTGGAAATATAAAACCATTGGCAAAAAACCATGTGACAAAAAACGGCTTAAAAATGTGACACATTTCTCGAGGAAAAATAAATTCCTAGGAGTGCTACCCATGAACTCCTACGTGGGGGGTTATCGCTCCCCTACACCCCCCCTCAAACCCCTCTTCATGTGAATATAAAACATACTCAACATTCTTCCACTTGTTGTTTTCTTTGCATACAAGGGGTTATAGGGTTACATAATCAACAATCAAAGTTAACAATGCCCATGGATCCTCTACACCTAGAGAACTTTTCAGTGCTCACAGATTTTTTTAATGAATCTGCAACATTCTTCAAAGTCAAATTTAGAGGACAACTAAGATTTCACATCCTAGATAATCTCCTTGTTGTTTCCTATCAACAACATGTCATCTACATACAAGACCAAATAAATCAAATGATCACCAATTAATATAAAATACACACAATGATCCTCTTTTCTTCTTATGAAGCCAAGTCCCAGCATATAAGTGTCAAATTTTTTATACCACATCCTTGGCGATTGTTTTAAACCATACATGGACTTTTTCAGCTTTCATACCAGCTCCTTCTTTCCCTTCACCTCATAATCTTCTGGTTGGTTCATATAGATTTCTTCTTCTAGATCCCCATGTACAAATGGTGTCTTCACATCCATCTATTCTACTTCAAAATCAAATGCAACAACAATAGATAACATAAATCTTATAGAGGTTAACTTGGCAACACGAGAAAAAATCTCACATAAATCAATTCCCTCAACCTGGGAATAACCCTTTGCTACTAACCAAGCTTTGTATTTCTCCACTTTTCCTTCTGTATTCAACTTTTTTTAAATACCCATTTGTTGCCACTAGGCTTTCTTCGAGTCGACAACTCCACTAGATCCCAAGCCTAATTCTTATCCAAAGATGTCATTTCTTCGTCCATGGCCCTTTTCCAGAGATTTCCATCCTCTGAATCCACTGTCTCCCTCACAGTTCTAGGATCATCATCAGTAATAGACAAAGAAAAATTTGAACAAAAACCAGATGGAGTATACCTTTCCAGTAGCCTTCTTTCTCGAACCGATCTTCTCAATAATGAAGTATAAGGATCTTCTTCTTCTCATTTATGTTCTCATGTAGAGTCTGACTCATCATCCTTTAAATCAAACTCTGTTTTCTCTGGTTCTTCCTTACTTGGTAGGATTTATTCTTTAACAACATCGTTCATTTCTCTAAATACCACATCTTGTCTATACACTAACTTCTTAGTTTCAGGGTTCTAAAGATTAAAACCTTTGAGACCATCTTTATATCCAATAAAGATACACTTTTCAGCCTTCTTATCTAGTTTATTCATGTTTTCCTTTGGAACATGAACATATGCATCTCAACCAAATACCTTGAGATGTGTGAGAGAAGGTTTCTTACCAATCCATACCTCTTGTGGAGTCTTGTCATCCAACGCTGATGAGGGTGATTTGTTGACCAGGTAACATGCAATACACACTTCCTCATAATTATTTCCCTAACCCAACACAGGAGAAGTTACAATTGTAGCGACCCTCTTTTCACAACCTAATTGTAAACGATATTACTATTTATTTTTAAAACAAGTTAAGACACGTTCATTACGAAAATTACTTAGCAATGTAATTTAAGATACAATGATAACAAGAGGTAAAGAATCTAAATTATTTCAACATCGTCACTCTTACTCAAGATTAACTTGCAACAAGTGAAATAACATTTAATTAGCTCTAACATGTAAGCATCACTATCATCACCTCAACAAAAGAATAATCCAACTATGCAAAAACAAAAAATAAATACAATAACATATTAATAACCATACTTCATCTCTGCCATAACAATTTCTCATAGTCAAGAATTCTTAAGGTTTCACATTATCTACAAGATTCCATCTCAGAATCATTGATAATTAAGTTCTCTTTTCCTAACTATCTTACATGAGGATTTCACATCATGCTCACTTTTAACATTTCATAACTATCCAAGTAATTTAAACTTTGATAACTCACTAGTAATAATTATTAATTCACTTCACTTCCTAAAGCACCTATTATAATATCATCAACAATCTATTACTATATGATCATTCATTAATCCTTAATATTGAGATTACTTGAATTTTTATATTAATTATTAATATGAGTTATTAATAGTTTAATGTTAATACCAAAATCAATAACTAAAAATTTCAAGACCTTGAATTACTTTAAGTCATCATTTTACGACTTAACTATACACATAATTATGTTTAACACTATTTCATCCTACTAAGTTTCTATATACAACTCCAGATTTCAGTGCCATATAACTAATGTTCATTCTTACATAAACTATACAAATTGACTATTATAATTAGAATAAATGTATACCAAAGCCTTGTATAGAATCGAGGTCATGAACTATAAAATTTTCTTGCGGACATCATTATATTATGATTCAAGTCGGAATATTAAAATTTGTGGAGGTCATACATATATATATTAATATTTCCTTTTATAAATCCTTTAGAAGTGAATTTTGTATTTAACAAATTTAAATATTTATTCTTCAACTAAGTAGAGCATAAATAGAACATTTTGATTTACCATATGATATCACAAGCAGATTTTTAAGTATAAAGAGAACATTTTGATCTACCATATGATATCACAAGGAGATTTTTAATAAGGTTCACTTCAAGATAATAATATTATTGTAATAATATTCTGATGGAGTGGGTTAACTCGAAGTAATCTTTCTTCAGGAGTTATTTTTTCTACAGTTTTTTCGTTGGTTATTTTTAAATTTTTAGTTAATCAAAATTTTGATGGATTTTTTGAGCATCTGGATTGGTTTAAAATGGAGAAAAGCTCCTAGAATAAGGTTCTGAAATACATGAAACTTTGATCCATGCAAAACTCAAACTACGCTGGAAAATCTAGCCAAATTCAAGGCCTTCTTTTACCTTAAAAAACCTAACTAGAGAGTAAAAATTGCTTCCAAGTTAGCTTACACCTATTCTGACAATGGAATTATTCGAAGATTCGTTATAAGAATTTGATTCATTTATTGATGTTTGCATAGAGTATTCTCTTATAAGAAAATTCTAATTGAGTTAGTTAATTGATCCATATATAAATACTAATTTCTTATCTAGTTCATAATCACTGGTAAAATAGAGTAAAGCCTTGCTCTCAATTCCAATAAGTTCAAGTACCAATCCACATAATAAATAATTAATTAACATATTTTTTTGTGTTAATATTTACTAATCAAGCAAGAGCGATTGACATATTCGTTACTAATCAAGCTTCTACAACAACTGACCAAGAAATATTCACCTAGTGAAAAGGTGTCAAGTATCCGTATTTGTTCAACCAAATTACAGAATCGTTTCACTGCAAATTACATAATCCTATCTCTATGCATATAATATATTAAATTTCATAATCGTTTCGCCATACATATAAGCACCAATATTGTATGTAAGTTGGACACTAAACATCAATTTTATAATTGTTCCAAAGCTTTTCAATGTAAATTGAGATTTTCTAATAAACAAATTAACTATATATAAATACAGAATTAAGAAAATTCAAATGTCAACTTCAAGGCTTGTGCATTGATATGCTCTTAAGCCACTTGATTTTCTTACTTTTCAATCTAATAACTTCACTGGTATCTTTAAGCCAAAGCTAGGGGTACTCTTCTTCATCCTTAGACCTCCGACAAGTAAAGGGGCCACACACAAGAAACCAAAACACAATAGCTCTGGGGATTTCCTCTCAAGGAAGATCTTCCACTTGAGCTTCCACTTCTTCACAAGCTTGGATTTCCAACTCTCACAAGTAAAACACGTCCAACAAAATTTTTGAAGNAAAGGGGCCACACACAAGAAACCAAAACACAATAGCTCTGGGGATTTCCTCTCAAGGAAGATCTTCCACTTGAGCTTCCACTTCTTCACAAGCTTGGATTTCCAACTCTCACAAGTAAAACACGTCCAACAAAATTTTTGAAGGAAGTACTACGAAAAGTGAGATCATTTTCACCTCTAGTCCATTTCTTTTATAGAATTATTTTCAATGACACTTGTCCCCATGCACAACTAATTCATTTTTAATAATTAAATTAAATGATTATTCATCAAAAACATGTGTCACACTCTCTGAAGGCTGCACATGTAATTCCTGTTTTTATTTTATTTAAAATCCAATATCCCTCACATTCCCCAATGTGTTCCTATTTTTGCTCTTAGATGTCTCTTAGTTCCCCAATTTCCAATTTAACGACTGTCCCCTAAGTAAATCTTAGTTTGAGTTAGTTTAGGAGTCTTCTTTTAGTTAGATTGACCCAAGATACCATTCTATGTCTACACCTATTCTCTCATGTTTTAATTTATTTCTATTTTAAAAATCCATTTTATTTTTATTTTTTTTAAGTAAAACGGTGAAACCTGTTATATTAGAAAAAAGCAAGAGTGTACAGTGACTGGAGATGATGCCAGCTGTCCCACCTTAGCAGGAAACTAGGATAGTTGGGTCTCCTGTGCCAGAGGTGTAGCAGTTAACCTTAGATACATTTGCACACCCTGCCCGAGGGAAACCAGGGCGGCAGTGCAACTGAGTTTCCAAAAGGAGATCATGTCTTAAAGAAACTGAACAAGCAACCTAAACCAAAATAGCATAAAAACTTCTAACCAGAGCCCCTAAACCGAAACAACATAAAGACATCTAACCAGGGCCCCTGTGGAACTATTTTCTCGAGCTCGCTCGCTTGTGACCCGTCCGACGCCATCCTGCTGGAATTGAGTATGCCTGCGTGTACGTTGGACATTGCTTCTTCGGAGCGTTCTTCGAGAGGGATGCAAAGAGCATGTCTATCCTTTGTTCCACGCTGGCTAGACGGAAGGCTAAGTCGTCCAGCATGCTCCGAAGCTCAAAAATAAGTGGTAAGTGCCAGAGTTCCGAGAAGGTGGACTGGTCCAGTCCTCCACGGTCGCTAGAAGCCCGTGTGCCTGAGTTCTTCGTTGTGCCTGTGCTGGGGTGTTCCGTTGGTCGAGGCAGTGTCCACTTTTCCTCTGCCGTCCCTATGGTGTCGCCAGGCATGGCTTCCTCCTCCACGATGCAAGGTGGGAAGAGTTCCTCCTCGCTGGCTACACTGTGTCTCCCCAGGTGGGCTACGGGAGGTGGTTTTTGTTCTTCTAGTTGTGCAATGGGAGGGTGGCTCTGCATGGCTTCCTCCAGGTTGATTTCTTCTACAATTTCCATGGGAGGCGACCAGGGACTTCGCTTCCGACGGATTGACGCCAGTGCTAGAGCTCTCTCAAAATTTCAAATGCGTTTGCGCTGGGATTCCGCCCTATACCAGGCTGCTCCTCTACGCGACTTGCCTCTGAGTCTGGGCATGGTGGAGGCCTCTGGAGGAATGAAAATGGGAAGAGGTTTGAATTGCCTCTTGGCCTCTCCCTTCACTGTATTTGACGGAGGTCGGGAATACCACTTGGATAAAATGAGCATGGCGAAGGGAAAATGCATCTCTGCCCTGTCCCAAGTCACCATAAAACCGCATACTGCGAAGCTTGCTATCGCCATTAACGCTGCGTTAATTGTGCTCTGTCTACAGGTACCTCTCCCTCACATGAAAGGGCTCATCACGTTAGGGTGGTGGATGCCAGCCATGAATCAATTGATAGACGGAGGGATCGCGTCGGTTCATGCCATAAACAGGCATCCCGGCATCCTCCCACGTGGCCTCTGATGAGCGCATGGCACCCCATCCGGGGTAGCAAATCCTTGTTGGCTAAGGTGTGGCATCTCATGAAGATGTCTGAGCGTTCGGAGGCTTCGTTCACCCAGCTGGAGTAATCAGTTTCCTTTTCCACTGCTTCATTCGCTAGGCTATCGGCTACTCGATTGGCCTCTCTCTTTACATGAGAAGGCACGATGCTGAAGGCAGGAGTGAGGAGGTTTTTAAACTCTTCTAAGAGTCCTGAGAGGCACCAGCTTGGTGAAATATTAGAAGGCATGCTCCCATTTAGGATCTTAGTGATTAGATGAATGGCCATCTGTGAGTCTCCTTCCAGTACTATATTGCAGTAGTCTTTCTCCAGGGTTGCCTGAAGTCCTCTCAGTAGGCCTATTAGCTCTACCACATTGTTTTTCATTTCTCCTAAGAAGCCTGTAAACAGTCCCAGGAGCTATCCTTCCGAATTCCTGACCACTGCTCCCCACCCTGATGTTCCTGGGTTTCCTTTGGCTGCTCCATCAAAGTTGATTTTTATGAAGTGGCTATGTGGGGGAGACCAAGTTATGGGGCTAGTGTGGGGGGGTTTGTTGACCTGCCTGGCTTGGTGAGGAGAGGGGAGGGGTTGCCAGTGTTGCAGGATGCATTGCTCATCGGGTGTGCCCTTTAGGTCCTACAAGTTCCAGGGGTGACATCGGATTGTTTCCTTGATCAGCGAGGTGATTGTCTCCCAAGTGGTCTCTAGTGGGGAGGCTTGCGAGTGGAAGATTCTCTTGTTTCTTTCCTTCCAGAGCTGCCAGAGTATGAAGCCTGGTAAAAGTTTCCAGATACGATTTAGGAGCATGCTTTTGTATGAGATGCTATCCCAATGCTTGATTGTATCATTTACACTGCCTCGGTGTTGCCCGGACTTACGCATAATTTGTGCACTTTGATCCCAGATGCTTTGACTGTAGCGACATCCATTGAAGAGATGTTCCTTGGTTTCCTCCTGCTGACGGCAGAGTACACAGAGGGAGGGTCCAATAAAGCCTCGTTTTCAGATATTGTCCCAAGTTAGAGTCCTATTGTGCACTACTAGCCATAGGAAGGTGGAGACCTTGGGCCAGAGAGCTGAATTCCAGACTTTGTTCCAGATGGCCTCTTTGTCTTCGACCTGAGGGTGGCTGTGGATGTTGTAGGCTTCCTTAACCATGAAGGTCCCAGCGGTGGAGTATCGCCATCTCAAAATGTCTACCCCTTCCCTGGCTGGGATTTTGCGTTGTTTTGCTTGGGTTTGCCAACTTTCCAGGTTAAAAGAATCCGGAACACCGAGATCTCGGTGAGAGAGTTTCCATTGATGCCAGTGTCGGTGCTGCCCTTGATATTTCCAGAGGTCCTTGACTTTCAGGGAGGCTTGCGGGTCGATTGCTTCACAGAGTGTGGCTAGATCTTCTATTTCATTCAGCGGTTTGAACTGCTGCCAGGAGTCTTGCCAGAGCATGGCGCTCTCCCCATTCCTGACCTCCCAGAAGGCGTGATTTTGAATTAGGGTGTGGTGTTGCCATGCGATGTTCCAAATGTTGGACCCTTGGATCCTGGTGTTATGCCTAATCAGTTGATTGTCCGGTGTTAGTGGGGAATACTTATGCCTCCAGAGATAGGCCCATGCCGTTGCAGGAGGATTTAGCCAACGCCACCAGATTTTGGCTCCCATAACTTGATTGAGTTTCCCTGGATCGCGAAGGCCTAAGCCTCCTTGACTTTTTGGCATGCAAAGTTTATCCCAGCTCACCAGGGCCCACTTTTTGTTTGGCTGATGGTCGTGCCAGAGGAAATTGCGCTGTAGGGTTTTTATGGCTTTTATGACATTCTTAGGAGCCGCTAGGACCGTGAAGAGATAGGTGGGGAGGGCCTGCAAGACTGACCTTAGGAGGACAAGCTGAGAGGCAATAATAAGGGGTCTGAAGGTCCAATTGCTTAGTCTGTTGGAAATGGAAAGGAGAAGGCTTTCCCAGGAGATAGATCTGGCAGCGACACCTGTGAGGGGGACGCCTAGGTAATTGGACGGAAGGGAGCTCCTTGGTATGCCTAGGAGTCGGGAGATATGGATTTGCACTGGAGCGGGGGTATTGAAAAAGTATAGTTTGGATTTATCTAGGTTCAGAGACATGCCCGAGGCTTCCGTGAAGTTGGAGAGGATGGAGTTGAATGAGAGGGCTTCCCTTACCGAGGGGGATTTAAGAAGGAGCGTGTCGTCTACGAACTGGCTGTGGGAGAGGGTTGGTTGAAGATTATGGAGAGGTAGGCCTTTGAGGGAGCCGTCTGTGATAGCCGCTGAGATAGATCTACCTGAACCTTCCGCCATAAGGACAAATAGGAAGGGAGAGAGGGGATCTCCCTGTCGGATTCCACGAGAAGGTGAAAAGGGCTCAGATGGAACGCCATTGACCAAAATGGAGAAGAAGGTGGAGGAGATGAGATTGAGGATCCACTTGACCCAGCCCTGGTCGAAGCCAAAGGACTCAAGGATAACCTTGAGATATTGCCAGCTGGCTCTGTCAAAATCTTTTGAAAGGTCTAGTTTTATTAACATACCTGGGGTTTTGGAGGTTTTAAGAGAGTGGATGACCTCATGCGCTAAAATGATGTTGTCCATGATTTTCCTTCCTTCCACGTACCTTGCCTGTTCTTTGGAGATGACGTGAATCAGAATAGGTTTCAGCCTGTTGGCTATGACCTTGGTGATGATTTTATAGACGACATTGCAAAGGGCGATGGGCCTGAAGTGCTTTGGATTGGTGACTCTCTCTTCTTTAGGAATGAGGGTGAGAAAGGTTGCGTTTAGAGCTGGGAGAACCACTCCCGAGGCTCTCAAATCCTCTACCACTACCCACACATCCCTTTTTACCAGGTCCCAGCAGTGATGAAAGAAGTCTGTAGTGAAACCATCTGGGCTTGGGGCCTTGCCTGGGGGCATATCTCTTACCGCCTGGTCCACTTCCTCCTGGGTGATAGGCCTTGTTAGGGTGACATTTTTCTCTGGGGTTACTAGGGTCGGTATGTTTCTTGTGATTTTTTGGATTTCTTCTGTTCTATCCTCCTGGGTTTCTGTTAGGAGATCTCGATAGAAGTGGATGAGCTCTACCTCTATATGAGAGTGATGTTTGACAATGTTTCCTTGGCCATCCTCTAGGTGCGTGATCCTGTTTACATGCCTCCGATGCATCACCATCCTGTGAAATAATTTGGTGTTCCTCTCCCCTTCCTTCAGCCACTGCACACAGGATTTTTGTTTCCATAGAATCTCTTCCTGTTTTCGTCTTTCTTCTAGTTGTTCTTTGAGCATCTCTTCTTCCTTCATTAAATCAGCAGTTCTGCAGCCGGAGATAAAGGTTTTCTGGATCTCCTCTAGCTGTCTTTCTATGCCTTGAATGCTTTGGAAAATATCTCCGAAACAATTATTGTTCCATTGCTTCAGCAACATCTTGAGGTTCTTGAGTCTTTGCTGGAATCTGTACATGCTTGAGCCATGATTTATTTCTTCCTGCATCCACCATTCCTTGGCTAGGTGCTGGAAGTCTCGATGCAGGAGCCAGGATTTTTCAAAACGGAAGGGCTTGAATTTGGGTGTGTCTTGAGTGTTCATGCTAAGGACCAACGACCAGTGATCCGACCTGGCTCTAGGTATGATGAGGATTTCTAGTTGTGAGCCCGACTCCATTAATTCCTCGGAGACTAGGAAGCATTCTAGCCGGCAGGCAATGTGTTGGGCGCTCGATCTGCGGTTCGACCATGTGAAAGTGCCATTGTTGTTTTCTATATCTATTAATTTAAGATTATCAATGAGGGTTTTGAACTTACCACTGTCTTGCTCCAACATTTTGGTACCTCCAGTTTTTTCCTCGAGTGTGAGTATCATGTTGAAGTCCCCGCCGAGGATCCAGTTGTTGGTGGACACCAAGGTTTTGATGAGCTCTAGGCTCTGCATGAGTTTGTCTTTATCCTGCTGATTTTGGGGGCCATAGACATTCGTGATGTCCCCCTCCTAGTTCGAGCCAATGATCTGGAAGCACACTTTTATCGTGCCCACAGTTGAAAAGGGGTTGTGGACACTTACACTGGCGGGGTTCCAGAGGATGGCCAGTCCTCCTGAGGCATCTACAGAGTCTGTTGATATGAAATTGCAATCTCTCCAGATATGCTGAAAAATGATTTCAGCTTCTGCTCCTGCACATTTGGTTTCTTGTAGTAAGAGCATGTCCGGATTCTCAACTTTTATATATTCTTAGAGGGTCCTTTGCTTGGACCTACCATTTAGTCCCCTGATGTTCCAGGTGAGGATTTTCATCATTGATTTGAGGTCATGTTTTGGAGGTAAACCTCCGAGATCTTGTGGATCTGTCCAGAGTTAATCATGAGGTTGTCGGCCTCCCTGATCAGTTGCTGTGTTGTTTTACGCCCTCTTCTCTTGGTTTCTCGAGGGATTTTTCTTGAGCCAGAATGTGAGTCTGAGGCTATGCCTAGCCGTGCAGAAGATCCCGCTAAGGAGTTGAGGAATACTTTATGCACCTCGCGCAACTGCTTTACCGGTAGGGTATGCAAGTCTTTCTAATTTAGGGCTTCTTCTAGCTTTTCCAAGTCTATGCCAGAGAGTTCCCCTTTGTCCAGTTGCATTGGGGTGTCCCCATCTCCTTCGGCCTTGTCCTCCATATGCGATTCCTGGCTTTGGGGCGGGGGGGCTGGATTTGGTGGATTGTCCTGCAATTGCTTCTGATTTTTGTGTGGATCTTGGACTTCTTCTTCCTTCGGTAGGTGCTTCAAGATCTCGTAGGAATTTCTTGTTTCGATATTTTGCTTCTACTCTTGGGTTGGTCTCTTTGGCGAGTTCCGCTTTTTTTACGCCACCATGATGAATCCATCCTTCTGTGCGGGCTTGCTTGATTTGGCAGCTATTTTGGTGAGGGGGCAGTCTTTGAAGAGATGGCCATGCTCATGGCATATTCTATAGCGAAAAGGAATGTGTTCATAGTCCAGGGTTTGCTGCCAATCCTCATCTTGGTATTCCAGAGTAACTGATCCTGGGAGAGCTTTGGAGATGTTCATATAGACGCAGATTCTAGCATAGGAGGTGTATTTTATCTACCTGGTGGCTTCCGATGCTCTTACATAATTACCTAGTGTATTCCCTATGCCCATCATAATTTCCTCCAACGAGAATTCTTGTGGTAAAGAGTACAAGCGGATCCACACTGGGGCCATGGTGAAGTCCTCTTTGTCAGGGTTGAATCTCTCAGTCCAAAAACATAGGAAGAGCCCAACTGAGTTGAAGAAGTATGGGCCATTCTCAAAGATCATGTCTTTGTCTTCTAAGTTATACAAGATGATGGTAAAGAAGCCCTTGGAGATGAGCTGAACTTCATAATCCCCCTTGGGGTTCCACCAATGCTTGATCCATTTGTGGTGATCCCGTTCTGCAGGCCATAGCCCTAAGAATTTCCCTATAAGGGAATGTTCTTTCATGAACTCAGTGTGTTCTCCTACCCTGGTAGAACTAATAAGGTATCTTGGAGTGTTTTCGAGCTGGGGTATACATTTACCTAGTTCCCATCCTCTGTGCGGCTTTGTCTGGGAGGTTCCCGCTTCAGCACCTGTGTCCATCGCCTTCCAAAGACCGTGTTCTCTAGCCAGGAGCTTCTCGCCGACTTGTTGTGGCGGCTCGAAGGTCGGTCGCTTTGCTCGAGTGCCAGATCTATCATTTGCAGCGATGTTACTATATGAGGGGGGCGGTCACCCCCCTCCGTTCCCATTGTGAAGCCTCAGTAGGGACTGTTGTGGATTGTGCTACAGTGCGTGCACCGCGCGGGGGATGTGGCTATTGGCGTCTTCTGCATACTGCTGAGGGATTAGGGTTTTCTCAGTCATTCTATCTCCATCTTTTTAATTCTGGGGATGAAAATCTAAAAAAATCCATTTTATTATTTTCATGCACATAAGTGCATTTTACTCAACCTTTAAATTTTTATTCCCCTTTTTCCTAGAGTTTGATTTTATCTCAATTCTTTTTAATTTATTTAATATTTTTATTGAGTTCCTTATTTAAACTTAGACTTAGACTTAGGCTTAGAATTTTTTTAGGCTTCTAAGTTTATAATTTTCTGACTTTAACAAGGTAACCATTTCATTATTTTCTAGGCCACCTAGATTTATTGACTCACGTTTAATTATGCGACATGCCCTTCAAGACGCATCTCCATGCTCCAAGAGTGCCACTCGCCTTTGACTGGTTTTGGAAGCTTGCCTGACCCTTGGAGTCAACACTCTACTTGATAAACCTTGTCAGAGACTAAGGGCTTCTAAGGAATAAGGATTCCACATTATTGCAGGCCCCTTAGAATTATTCGTGAGAAG
>ML808677.1:297924-329190 GCA_009831015.1 Picea engelmannii | reverse complement strand
TCTCTTTACATGAGAAGGCACGATGCTGAAGGCAGGAGTGAGGAGGTTTTTAAACTCTTCTAAGAGTCCTGAGAGGCACCAGCTTGGTGAAATATTAGAAGGCATGCTCCCATTTAGGATCTTAGTGATTAGATGAATGGCCACCTGTGAGTCTCCTTCCAGGACTATATTGCAGTAGTCTTTCTCTAGGGTTGCCTGCAGTCCTCTCAGTAGGCCTATTAGCTTTGCCACATTGTTTTTCATTTCTCCTAAGAAGCCTGTAAACAGTCCCAGGAGCTATCCTTCCGAATTCCTGACCACTGCTCCCCACCCTGCTGTTCCTGGGTTTCCTTTGGCTGCTCCATCAAAGTTGATTTTTATGAAGTGGCTATGTGGGGGAGACCAGGTTATGGGGCTGGTGTGGGGGGGTTTGTTGACCTGCCTGGCTTGGTGAGGAGAGGGGAGGGGTTGCCAGTGTTGCAGGATGCATTGCTCATCAGGTGTGCCCTTTAGGTCCTACAAGTTCCAGGGGTGACATCGGATTGTTTCCTTGATCAGCGAGGTGATTGTCTCCCAAGTGGTCTCTAGTGGGCAGGCTTGCGAGTGGAAGATTCTCTTGTTTCTTTCCTTCCAGAGCTGCCAGAGTATGAAGCCTGGTAAAAGTTGCCAGATACGATTTAGGAGCACGCTTTTGTATGAGATGCTATCCCAATGCTTGATTGTATCATTTACACTGCCTCGGTGTTGCCCAGACTTACGCATAATTTGTGCACTTTGATCCCAGATGCTTTGACTGTAGAGGCATCCATTGAAGAGATGTTCCTTGGTTTCTTCCTGCTGACGGCAGAGCACACAGAGGGAGGGTCCAATAAAGCCTTGTTTTCAGAGATTGTCCCAAGTTAGAGTCCTATTGTGCACTACTAGCCATAGGAAGGTGGAGACCTTGGGCCAGAGAGCTGAATTCCAGACTTTGTTCCAGATGGCCTCTTTGTCTTTGACCTGAGGGTGGCTGTGGATGTTGTAGGCTTCCTTAACCATGAAGGTCCCAGCAGTGGAGTATCCCCATCTCAAAATTTCTACCCCTTCCCTGGCTGGGATTTTGCGTTGTTTTGCTTGGGTTTGCCAACTTTCCAGGTTAAAAGAATCCGGAACACCGAGATCTCGGTGAGAGAGTTTCCATTGACGCCAGTACCGGTGCTGCCCTTGAGATTTCTAGAGGTCCTTGAATTTCAGGGAGGCTTGTGGGTCGATTGCTTCACAGAGTGTGGCTAGATCTTCTATTTCATTCAACGGTTTGAACTGCTGCCAGGAGTCTTGCCAGAGCATGGTGCTCTCCCCATTCCTGACCTCCCAGAAGGCGTGATTTTGAATTAGGGTGTGGTGTTGCCATGCGATGTTTCAAATGTTGGACCCTTGGATCCTGGTGTTATGCCTAATCAGTTGATTGTCTGGTGTTAGTGGGGCATACTTATGCCTCCAGAGATAGGCCCATGCCGTTGCAGGAGCTTTTAGCCAACGCCACCAGATTTTGGCTCCCATAACTTGATTGAGTTTCCCTGGATCGCGAAGGCCTAAGCCTCCTTGACTTTTTGGCATGCAAAGTTTATCCCAGCTCACTAGGGCCCACTTTTTGTTTGGCTGATGGCCGTGCCAGAGGAAATTGCGCTGTAGGGTTTTTATGGCTTTTATGACATGCTTAGGAGCCGCTAGGACCGTGAAGAGATAGGTGGGGAGGGCCTGCAAGACTGACCTTAGGAGGACAAGCCGAGAGGCAATATTAAGGGGTCTGAAGGTCCAATTGCTTAGTCTGTTGGAAATGGAAAGGAGAAGGCTTTCCCAGGAGATAGATCTAGTAGCGACACCTGTGAGGGGGACGCCTAGGTAATTGGACGGAAGGGAGCTCCTTGGTATGCCTAGGAGTCGGGAGATATGGATTTGCACTAGAGCGGGGGTATTGAAAAAGTATAGTTTGGATTTATCTAGGTTCAGAGACATGCCCGAGGTTTCCGTGAAGTCGGAGAGGATGGATTTGAATGAGAGGGCTTCCCTTACCGAGGGGGAGTTAAGAAGGAGCGTGTCGTCTACGAACTGGCTGTGGGAGAGGGTTGGTTGAAGATTGTGGAGAGGTAGGCCTTTGAGGGAGCCGTCTGTGATAGCCGCTAAGATAGATCTACTTGAACCTTCCGCCATAAGGACAAATAGGAAGGGAGAGAGGGGATCTCTCTGTCGGATTCCACGAGAAGGTGAAAAGGGCTCAGATGGAACGCCATTGACCAAAATGGAGAATAAGGTGGAGGAGATGAGATTGAGGATCCACTTGACCCAGCCCTGGTCGAAGCCAAAGGACTCAAGGATAGCCTTGAGATATTTCCAGCTGGCTCTGTCAAAAGCTTTTGAAAGGTCTAGTTTTATTAACATACCTGGGGTTTTGGAGGTTTTAAGAGAGTGGATGACCTCATGCGCTAAAATGATGTTGTCCGTGATTTTCCTTCCTTCCACGTACCCTGCCTATTCTTTGGAGATGACGTGAATCATAATAGGTTTCATCCTATTGGCTATGACCTTGGTGATGATTTCATAGATGACATTGCAAAGGGCGTTGGGCCTGAAGTGATTTGGATTGGTGACTCTCTCTTCTTTAGGAATGAGGGTGAGAAAGGTTACGTTTAGAGCTGGGAGAACCACTCCCGAGGCTCTCAACTCCTCTACCACTACCCACACGTCCCTTTTTACCAGGTCCCAGTAGTGATGAAAGAAGTCTGTAGTGAAACCATCTGGGCCTGGGGCCTTGCCTGGGGGCATATCTCTTACCACCTGGTCCACTTCCTCCTAGGTGATAGGCCTTGTTAGGGCGACATTTTGCTCTGGGGTTACTAGGATCGGTATGTTTCTAGTGATTTGTTGGATTGCTTCTGTTCTGTCCTCCTGGGTTTCTGTTAGGAGATCTCGATAGAAGTGGATGAGCTCTTCCTCTATCTGAGACTGCTCTTTGACGATGTTTCCTTGGCCATCCTCTAGGTGCGTGATCCTATTTACATGCCTCCGATGCATCACCGTCCTGTGAAAGAATTTGGTGTTCCTCTCCCCTTCCTTCAGCCACTACACACAGGATTTTTGTTTCCATAGAATCTCTTCCCGTTTTCATCTTTCTTCTAGTTTTTCTTTGAGCAGCTCTTCTTCCTTCATTAAATCAACAGTTCTGGAGCCGGAGATAAAGGTTTTCTGGATCTCCTCTAGTTGTCTTTCTATGCCTTGAATGCTTTGGAAAATATCTCTGAAACAGTTATTGTTCCATTGCTTCAGCAACATCTTGAGGTTCTTGAGTCTTTGTTGGAATCTGTACATGCTTGAGCCATGATTTATTTCTTCCTGCGTCCACTATTCCTTGGCTAGGCGCTGGAAGTCTGGATGCAGGAGCCAGAATTTTTCAAAATGGAAGGGCTTGAATTTGGGTGTGTCTTGAGTGTTCATGCTAAGGACTAGCGGCCAGTGATCCGACCTGGCTCTGGGTATGATGAGGATTTCTGGTTGTGAGCCCGACTCCATTAATTCCTCAGAGACTAGGAAGCATTCTAGCCGGTAGGCAATGTGCTGGGCGCCCGATCTGCAGTTCGACCATGTGAAAGTGCCATTGTTGTTTTCTATATCTATTAATTTAAGATTATCAATGAGGGTTTTGAACTTACCACTGTCTTGCTCCAACTTTTTGGTACCTCCAGTTTTTTCCTCGAGTGTGAGTATCATGTTGAAGTCCCCGCCGAGGATCCAGTTGTTGGTGGAAACCAAGGTTTTGATGAGCTCTAGCCTCTGCATGAGTTTGTCTTTATCCTGCTGATTTTGGGGGCCATAGACATTCGTGATGTCCCCCTCCTAGTTCGAGCCAGTGATCTGGAAGTGCACTTTTATCGTGCCCACAGTTGAAAAGGGGTTGTGGACACTTACACTGGCGGGGTTCCAGAGGATGGCCAGTCCTCCTGAGGCGTCTGCAGAGTCTGTTGATATGAAATTGCAATCTCTCCAGATATGCTGAAAAATGATTTCAGCTTCTGCTCCTGCACATTTGGTTTCTTGTAGTAAGAGCATGTCCGGATTCTCGGCTTTTATACATTCTCGGAGGGTCCTTTGCTTGGACCTACCATTTAGTCCCCTGATGTTCCAGGTGAGGATTTTCATCATTGAGTTGAGGTCAGGTTTTGGAGGTAAACCTCCGAGATCTTGTGGATCTGTCCAGAGTTAATCATGAGGTTGTCGGCCTCCCTGATCAGTTGTTGTGCTGTTTTACGCCCTCTTCTCTTGGTTTCTCGAGGGATTTTCCTTGAGCCAGAATGCGAGTCCAAGGCTATGCCTAGCCGTGCAAAAGAGCCCGCTAAGGAGTTGAGGAATACTTTATGCACCTCGCGCAACTGCTCTACCGGTAGGGTATGCAGGTCTTTCTAATTTAGGGCTTCTTCTAGCTTTTCCAAGTCTATGCCAGAGAGTTCCCCTTTGCCCAGTTGCATTGGGGTGTCCCCATCTCCTTCGGCCTTATCCTCCGTATGCGCTTCCTGGCTTTGGGGCGGGGGGGATGGATTTGGTGGATTGTCTTGCAATTGCTTCTGATTTTTGTGTGGATCTTGAACTTCTTCTTCCTTCGGTAGGTGCTTCAAGATCTCGTAGGAATTTCTTGTTTCGATATTTTGCTTCTACTCTTGGGTTGGTCTCTTTGGCGAGTTCCACTTTTTTGATGCCACCATGATGAATCCATCCTTCTGTGCGGGCTTTCTTGCTTTGGCAGCTATTTTGGTGAGGGGGCAGTCTTTGAAGAGATGGCCATGCTCATGGCATATTCTACAGCGAAAAGGAATGTGTTCATAGTCCAGGGTTTGCTGCCAATCCTCATCTTGGTATTCCAGAGTAACTGATCCTGGGAGAGCTTTGGAGATGTTCATATAGACGCAGATTCTAGCATAGGAGGTGTATTTTATCTGCCTGGTGGCTTCCGATGCTCTTACATACTTCCCTAGTGTATTCCCTATGCCCATCATAATTTCCTCCAACCAGAATTCTTGTGGTAAAGAGTACAAGCGGATCCACACTGGGGCCATGGTGAAGTCCTCTTTGTCAGGGCTGAATCTCTCAGTCCAAAAACATAGGAAGAGCCCAGCTGAGTTGAAGAAGTATGGGCCATTCTCAAAGATCATGTCTTTGTCTTCTAAGTTATACAAGATGATGGTGAAGAAGCCCTTGGAGCTGAGCTGAACTTCATAATCCCCCTTGGGGTTCCACCAATGCTTGATCCATTTGTGGAGATCCCGTTCTGCAGGCCATAGCCCTAAGAATTTCCCTATAAGGGCATGTTCTTTCATGAACTCAGTGTGTTCTCCTACCCTGGTAGAACTAATAAGGTATCTTGGAGTGTTTTCAAGATGGGGTATACATTTACCTGGTTCCCATCCTCTCTGCGGCTTTGTCTGGGAGGTTCCCGCTTCAGCACCTGTGTCCATCGCCTTCCGAAGACCGTGTTCTCTAGCCAGGAGCTTCTCGCGGACTTGTTGTGGCGGCTCGAAGGTCGGTCGCTTTGCTCGAGTGTCGGATCTGTCATTTGCAGCGATGTTACTATATGAGGGGGGCGGTCCCCCCCCTCCGTTCCCATTGTGAAGCCTCAGTAGGGCCTGTTGTGGATTGTGCTACAGTGCGTGCACCGCACGGGGGATGTGGCTATTGGCGTCTTCTGCGTACTGCTGAGGGATTAGGGTTTCCTCAGTCATTCTATCTCCATCTTTTTAATTCTGGGGATGAAAATCTCAAAAAATCCATTTTATTATTTTCATGCACATAAGTGCATTTTACTCAACCTTTAAATTTTTATTCCCCTTTTTCCTAGAGTTTGATTTTATCTCAATTCTTTTTAATTTATTTAATATTTTTATTGAGTTCCTTATTTAAACTTAGACTTAGACTTAGGCTTAGAATTTTTTTAGGCTTCTAAGTTTATAATTTTCTGACTTTAACAAGGTAACCATTTCATTATTTTCTAGGCCACCTAGATTTATTGACTCACGTTTAATTATGCGACATGCCCTTCAAGACGCATCTCCATGCTCCAAGAGTGCCACTCGCCTTTGACTGGTTTTGGAAGCTTGCCTGACCCTTGGAGTCAACACTCTACTTGATAAACCTTGTCAGAGACTAAGGGCTTCTAAGGAATAAGGATTCCACATTATTGCAGGCCCCTTAGAATTATTCGTGAGAAGCTGTCTCAGTCTGCCCTCATGACATCATAGACCTCTCAGACTAGGTAATCATTAACCTACAATTCAGTTCATGGTGGGAGTGCTAGTAGGCTATGACATGGATGTTTCCCCACCTCTCCCTCATATGTCTGGTTTTTGTGCATGGCCTCTTTACTCCTTATGTGATTCAGATTAGCAAGCATCGACAAGCTTGCATTAACTAAAAAAAAAAGTGTTAGTAATCCATATACATAAGTCATACTATATTCCATCATATATCACATGTGTGTAAAATTAAATACTCAAACAAAATGAAATCCACTCTTTGACTCAATCTGAAGTCCAAGAGAACCATTGATTCCATTTGCATCATCAACCTGTCATGTATTATGCATACTCAGGGAAACTCATTAGTAATACCTTTCGATACATGAATACATCTAAAATATAACATATAATCACAATGACATCATAATATATATCTCATAAGAAAAGAATAATCACAATGTATCATAACCAGATCACTTGCTCGCAAGTGTACTCAAAGAATATGTCAGTATAAATGTGCTCAGTAGAACTGTATGTTACAAAATGCCTAAGTCACATAAACTTAGCTGTCTCCCATATCCTAATGGAGTTATTACAGGTTTTTCACACTGACATCGCCTAAGAAATATGTTTTTGGGTAGACACCACAGCGAACAAGTTGGACAAAGCAAGAGCCGAGAAGGAGGAATTGTAGCAACAATACACCACTTTGCTCCAGAAAAAGTACATAGTAGAACAATGAGTGGAACTTGCAGAAAAGAAGAAGAGTGAAGCAAAGGAAAATGTAGAGAAATCGAAGATAGAAAAAAGTGAGGTGGAAGGAAAGGCCACTAGAGCCTTGAAGGAGAAGGATGAAGTTGAACAGATGATGCAGAAAGTGCACACAACACTCCAAAAACAATACAAGTTGGTACCAGAAGTACTGATGGTGGTAGAATCTACATTGGAGGAACAAGTAGGAAATATTAGTGAGGCTATCAAAGGCCTTCGCACAAAGACCATATATTTTGAAGTGCATGCAACACCAAGGAAATCACCAGAAGAAAGGGCCCAAAGGGAGTGGACTGCGTAGGCAGTAGTAGAAAAGCTCAAAATTTGGGAAAAATAATGCATCAAGATGTGCGATGCAGGAACACACATATGTAAAATTCTTCCCACCAATCCAGAACTACAATTATTGGAAGATAGGCTAAGGAAAAAACATGAGGAAATGCAACAGGCCACTAAACACCTTGGCCCCACCAAAACGAATGTTATCAATATTGGCTAACATGAAAATCTACACCAAAGTGGACCAAATGAAGAAAGAAAAGAGGAATACCATACAGAAGTGGAAACCACTGCAAAATGAATCCATCAGGGTGGTAGAATAATTAGCCACTACATAGAGCACCACGAAATTAGCAATGCAAGACACCAAAGAAAAAATTGCTATAGTAATCGCGCAGACGATGGAGGAGATTGTGGACAAATAAGCCAAAATTGAAGCAAAAGTAAATACTGCAAAGGATAGTCTCCAGAAATTCACTAAGGCATGGACGGATGCAACACAACATGCCTAAGTGGCTCAGGACGAGCCACAAGTGAGTGTTGGGGGTCTATTGGGTTGGATTTTTTGGGAAAATAACAGTGATAAGAGATGAGACAATAGGGAAACGGTGCAGGATCAAGGAGATAAAAAATATCAAAAAGTTCAAGAAGAAGAGAATAACAATAGGAGGAGATGGGGGATAGGAAGAAACAGTTAGTGTGAAATCCAAGAAAACTAGTGGGGCATGCGCTATATCCAGGTCATAATGAGTTGTAACCATCCGAGCATGAGGGGTATTCAACTCATTATGAGATAGAAAACAGACCTGAAGAAAAGGCATAAGAGGTGTAAAATAACCATGAAGTCACAAAAGAGGATGATTCAAGAACATCTGAGAGGATTCTTAGTTTTTGGTTTTTGTTGTAGGATATTGTGTATGTACATAAGCTACCAATGTAAGAAGAGTATTTTGTGTATTGAACATCCATTGTAGTGCAGAGCGCAAGACAAATGCCATAAATATAATAAAGAAGCAAATCTTTTGTGGATGTAGCCTAGGAGGGGGTGAACCACGATAAATCTGTGTCTAATTCAGTTGTTGAAAAATTATTCATGTCTATATTGTGATACTTCTTGCATTTATTATGGTTGAATGTTTATATTTATTGTTATTGTTGGTGGATTAATGTGCAGTAGGCCTAATTGTATACTTTAATACCAAATGGTATGAATATGAAATGATATCCATAAAGAATTAAGTAATGAGGACAGATTAACTAGGATATAGTGTGTGAAAGGATCCTATAGGTATGACAGAGCGTGTCTCCCTTCTTTCCCTCACCCCTACAGAATCTGGGTTCCTACAATCCCCATAAGGATATCTTGGGTGAGACTTCACCTACTTATATGTTATGTCGAAAGGGATGGTATATGTGGGGATTTGTTGGACTAATTACATTTAACCTAGGGTATTGAACCTATCTGTGCATGCGAACGGAGGGAATTTCATTTTTCAAAATGTGTTTGTTTATAAATGAAAACACTATTCATTAGTTCATTTTTTTGGCATAATTTAGTGGGAAGATTTTTGGAAGAAAAATTTTGCCACAAAATAATTTGGAGTGGCTGGATTATTTTGAATAGAAAAAATTGGAAGAGATCCATAGGGCACATACAAATATGCAAAGAAGAAATTTTAGGTATGTGATTTCCTTATTTGATTCAAACTATTTTCAATGCATGTTAAAAAACAATATAAGGGTTTCATTGTTACCTTCGATATTGGAAGTCGTAGTTTTCCTTTTGTTTTTTCTTGTTCTGCTCTTTTTTTAAGCAATCGATTTTTTTAAGGGTTTATTTTTATAAGCAATAGATATTTTTAGGATTTATTTTTTCAAGAAATATATTTTTATAGGGTTTATTTAGTTACATATGAGAAATTTGGTATATATTGCAATCATGGCCCTCAGTTCATTAGATCCCAAACTCTGTTAGCCTTGTTGTTGTCAGTGATGTTAGAAAAATTCCCTGGTGTGCACTATATAGGAAAATCGCGCTAGGGATCATTGTATAGACAAGTGAAAAATAATGACTAATGACTAATAGTACATGTTGTTGAAAGTATATAACAAGATAGATTTGAAAAATGACTAATAGTACATGTCAGTGCGAGTATATGGTTAACGCCCCAGTGTTTTATGTTTAATGAAGCACATCAAATTATTAGATTTTATAAAATTTCATAATTTCTATTTATGATTATTCTTTGTCTTTTTTATACAATATGGTTGATAGAATTTCTAAGAAAACATATTATTGCAGTGAGAACAATGGTATTTCATCCGAAGAAGAGAGCCAAGCAAGTTTTTCAAGTTTTATTAAAATGTTAATATATAATTTGAAATATTTGTAGTTTGAATCACTTATGTGCATTGGTTATTGCATGTCATGCAAAGAAAAAAATTGAACAAAATCGATAATATTGTTTTCAATCTGAGTGTAAAATATTGCAAAAGATTTATGGAAATTTTGCAAAGAGAGGAAATA
This sequence comes from Picea engelmannii, assembly GCA_009831015.1. Classification (NCBI taxonomy): domain Eukaryota; kingdom Viridiplantae; phylum Streptophyta; class Pinopsida; order Pinales; family Pinaceae; genus Picea; species Picea engelmannii. Next base: position 319,374 of record ML808677.1, on the reverse strand, counting down.
GGTGGATCAAAAGGTAATCAACGTTATATTTTTCTTTGAATTTTACTAAAAATGAATTTATTAACATTATCGCCTTTTGTTTTTGTGTGATAACCTATCCATGATCCAGGCGGAGGAGGAGTGGACCCGAAACCAATTGATGGGTACCCTCGCAAAATAGAAAAGGGCCCCATCATTAATTTCACATATCCGTGCATAGAACCTCACTTTTAAAATAGAGAAAATGACAGTAAACAATTATCATCAAAATAGACCATGCAAAGATTTATCAAACATGAAGCACATAATGTAATAATTCTCCAAACCTTGTTTTTATTCACAATAGATCATCAAAATCTAAACATCATTAGAGAATGGTAAAATATGAAATTCTGAGTGCATAGAAACATACATTAAGAACCAAATCTGTAGGCTAAAATCTAACTGCGCAAAAACGTGTTCGAACCCTACGAATTTCGAATCAATAGTGGTTTAAACAATGATACCCTCTCATTTTCTAGTGCAGAGTGGTTGACATAGGAAAGGCATTTAGTAAATGACTTAGTTTCATAACTGTAGATCAAGTGAAGGATGTTGTCGAGGTGGCCATGAGACAATCCTTCTTGGTAGATAAATTGTTTATAACTAGAGGGTACAAGAAAGTGTAGTTTTTAAACAAATAAAATCTTGATTATATTGCTATTTAAATACATAGAAGATAAACACAAAAACTTTCCCACATAGTGTTAATATTACCATATATTTACACAACGCGTAAATTAGGAATTTTCCACAGAGGGTTAATACTGCTAAAATTCGTAGGCTAAAATCTAACTGTGCAAAAACGTGTTCGAACCCTACAACTTTCGAATCAACAGTGGTTTAAACAATGATACCCTTTCATTTTCTAGTGCAGAGTGGTTGACATAGGCAAGGCCTTTAGTAAATGACTTAGTTTCATAATTGTACATCAAGCAAAGGATGTTGTCGAGGTGGCCATGAGACAATCCTTCTTGGTATAGAAATTTTTTTATAACCAGAGGGTACAAGCAAGTGTAGTTTTTAAACGAATAAAATCTTGATTATATTGCTATTTAAATACAGAGAAGATAAACACAAAAACTTTCCCACATAGTGTTAATATTTCCATATATTTACACAACGTGTAAATTAGGAATTTTCCATAGAGGGTTAATATTGCTATTTATATACACAGAGCGTAAAATTATGAATTTCCCATAGAGGGTTAATACTGATATTTATATACAAAAAAGGTGAATATGAATTTCCCATAGAGGGTAAATTACAAATTTTCCGACGGAGTGTCAACAATAGACAAGGTTAAATAATACCAATCAACAAAGAAAATCTTGGGATCTCTGGACGAGTTTGAGAGGGTAAGAATAACAATATTACAATGACGAATAAAAGAAAAACATAGATGGTTTAACATTAAAACGATTCGGTCCATGGTTTGACTGGGAGAGGACCATAATGAGTATAGGCTAGAAGCCTAATAGTGAACCAAGAGGAAAATGCGATAACTCTCTGAACCCAAAACCATAAAATCAGTGTAAATCCTGGGTAGAAAATGCATACGGGGGTGCAATTTTCAACCCTAAAAAATAGAGAAAGGAAAACACAAGGCCTATTACTTTGAGATCTCAACTAAATTACATTTGCATCAAACATAGAATTTTTTTTTTTACATTGAATAAATTACAAAAGCATCACACTTGACAGAGAAGACATTACATAATACATCTCACGGAAAACATAAGAGACAAGACATTACTCACCTTAGACATAGAAGAACCGGATGTGCGTGCCTCCTTCCATCATTCACCAGGGTCGAGCTTACCAAGTCATTGGCCATATAAAGCATAGAGGAAAACTTTATTATACAAAGAAAAGGCCGATTTTTCATCAATCACAGAGGCAAATTTTCTTGTTACAGGATGAAAAGGGAAACTACGAAGAACAACTTGTTACATCGAGGGCCTCGCTAGAGGAGTAAACATAGTGGGTATGCATCCTTACCTCTGTCATATGAAGTCGAGGAGATGGTGAGCCTGCATTGGGAGTGGTTTCCTAAGTGTCATCCTAGAAGGGATGGGACATGCTCACCATTAATGAACTAGACTAGGAGTAAATGCCTACAGGACTCGACCTGTCATCCACCTTAAACGGTTTTTGAACCACTTCATTGTTGAGCTATGTTAATAGTCAAACCCTAGAACGAAAGGACTATGTTAATAGTTGGGTAGGGTTTACCAATGTTAGGAATAGGTTTATTTTCACGATGCTAGAACAAAACAATACGTCGTGTATACATATAGGTTCGTTACATTATGCTAAACTCATATGTTGTTATGGTGTCCATATAATAGTGTATATGATTAAACTATATATATTGTATGGATAGTGTTAGTGTCATGGTATCCATATGATAATCTATATGGTAAACAATATATATATATATATATATATATATATATATATATATATATATATCGTTACAGTTAGTGTTAGTGTTATAATATCCACATGATAGTCTATATCGTTATGGTTAGTGTTATTGTTTTGGATAGTCTATATGATGGTCTATAGTCTATAGTCTATTTCGGGTTGTATTATGGATACCATGTCTTGAAATAGACATAGTGGTTATTCTAAGGGCTATGACATCCCTGGTCACAATTTTCTTCAATACAAATAAGTGTATGATTCTAATCCAATAACGACAGTAACTCGATTGTGCATAGGATAAAAGAATAAAGATGTATTTAATGGATTATCCCTGTGTCGCAATCAATGTTGGAGAGTCAAGGAACTTTAATGTCCCCTAACAATTTTATTTTTATTTGGGAAATTTGGGGTACATTACATATGGTATCAGAGCTGAAGGTTACAACACTTGGACCTCAGGGAAAGGCTAAATTAATTTAATTCTTTTATTTCTGTTGAATAAAACTAACAAATATGTTTACTGTTACAAATAGAAAAATTGTTGGTCTATTGTGATAATATCAGCACAGAATGAAGAATAAATTGGACCTAAAGAGAATCCTAATCAAGAACTTCCTAAATAACTAGGGCATAACATCGAAGAAAGTTCAACCACCCACGTTTTGGAAACAATGAAGAACCTCATTGTGGAATTACAAGTGTTTAAATAAGATAAAGAAAAGATGAAAAAGGCACAAGAAGACCAGTTAGAAATAAATGAAATGTTGCTATGCAATATAGTAACCAAGAGGAGCCCAAAGAATAATGACAAAGAGAAAGAAGTTAGCAAAAGGTCCTCTAAAAACTCTAGTCATGAGACAAAGAATGAGAATAGTTCTTTTGAAGACACACCCATGACATGAAACAAAATAGCTACAGGAAGAAAAAGAAAACAAGTAGATCACCTGGAAGGTGAATTCAAGAAATTAAAATCACCTGCCTTTGATGGAGAATCAAGGATGGGTGATGAGGCTGAAGCATGGCTACTAGATATAAATAAATACTTCTAGATTTACAATTACTCTAGTAATATGAAAGTCATAATGGCCATTTACAAATTGAAGGGAAAAGCAAGTATCTGGTGGCAAGACCTGAAATTGGCTAAGGGATTGAAAGAGAAATAAATGGAATGGTCAGATTTTAAGAAATATTTCAAGAAGAAATATTTGTTAGAAATCTATTACGAAAAAAAAAACTAAGGAATTATATGAGCTAAGACTCGGAAAAATGGCCATGGATGATCTAAAACTATTGAGATTTGTACCATACATCAAGGAAGACAAGGTAAAGATACAATGATTTTTAAGTTGTCTACCATAGTCATACAAAGAGAGAATTGAATTTGAGAAACCCAAGTATTTAAATGAAGTGTTTAGAAAGGATCTGATGTGCTATGATCAGTACTAAAATAGGTATGAAATTCCCAAGGCATGGAAGGAAAAAAAGTATCACAGAATGAATCATCAAAATAAAGGCTTCCAACCATCCCCTTTCCACAATATGGAAAAAGGTTTCCAAAAGAAGGACTACCATTCCAACAACTAGAGTGCTCAAGGGGGAGGTAGATCAGCTAACCTGGGAGTCAAGAAAGTTGGGGACAACCCCAAAGAACCATTGATGTGTTGGGAGTGTGGATAACCTCACTTGAGTATAAGTTGTCCATGCTTAATTTCCATGGCAAGAACTTCATTCCATAACCTAAAAGAAGCTTCAACAGTGGGATATATGGGCAAAAGCATGCACATAATTAATGCAATTGTGGAGGGCAGGAAAGATGATCATCAATCCATTATCGTGGAGGTTGAAGGTAAAATTCATGATAATTGTGTTTCCATATTAATTGAACCAAGCACTAATACAAGTTATGTTAATCCTAGTTTAGTTGAATTCAACAATCTCAAGAAAGTAAAGCATGCTAAGTCTTGGTTATTATAGTTAGCAACAGGGTAAGGTAATAGATTTTATTCCTGAACTTGAAGTCAACATAGACGATCAAAGTAAAAATCTAGATCTGAAAATTTTACCTTTAGGATCTTACGATTTAATCATTGGAATGGACTCGTTAGAGAAACACAAAGTAATTTTAAATTGTTACAAAAATTCACTTATTTACAAGGATGAAAACAACATAGTTAGGACGATACAAGGGATCAGAAAACCAGTTTTGGTTAGGTAGGTATCAACCATGCAATTTAATAAATGTATGAACAAAGGTTGCCAGGTTTACATTGTTTAGGTAACTAATATGTTAGAAAAGGAAAACAAACCCAGTATAGAGGACTTTGTAGTCCTACACGGGTTTAGATATGTATTTGTGGAAAAAATACTAGAAATACCTCCAAGAAGAGAGATATATTTATTTATCAATCTATTACCTTGATCTTCCCCTATATCTAAGGCACCTTGTAGAATGAATCTACCCAAATTAACGGAACTGAAAATTCAGCTCCAAGAACTACTAGATAAAGAATATATCATATCAAGCATCTCACCTTGGGTAGCATCGGTTCTCTTCGTTAAAACAAAATATGGGACCTTGAGACTATGCATTGACTATGGACAACTAAATAAGATGAAAATAAAAAATAAGTATCCTTTACCTAGAATTAGCGACCTGTTTGACCAAGTTGGAGGAGAAAGGATATTCTCTAAGTTAGATTTAAGGTCTGGTTATCACCAAGTCAGAATAAAAGTCAAAAATATAAATAAAACAACATTTAGAACACTTTACAGAAACTGTGAGTTTTTTGTAATTCTGTTTGGTCTTACTAATGCACCAAAAACCTTTATGTGTTTGATGAATAATATATTCAGTCAATATATGGATAAATTTTTGTTGGTGTTTATCGATGATATTTTACTTTATTCGAAAACAAAAGAAGAACATGAAGAACATATGAAAATAGTATTGAAGGCCTTAAGGAAACCCAAGTTGTATGTGAAGTTTGATAAGTGCGACTTCTACCAAATAAGGATGTAGTACCTAAGACATGTGATATCCAAAGAGGGTATTGTAGTTGATCCAAAAAAGATAAAAGACATTATGGAATGGCTTATCCCTAAGGATGTAGAAGACATCAGATCATTCATGGGAATTACTAGTTATTAGCAAATATTTATCGAAGGAGTTTCTAAGATCCTATATCCAATTACATCCCTAAAGAAAAAGGGAATAATGTTTACTTGGTCACAAAAGTGTCAGGACAACTTTGATAAATTAAAAGGACTTTTAAGTACAACACCTATCCTAAGGGTAGCATATCCCGATAAATATTTTATAGTTTGCGTGGATACAAGAAAATAAGGCTTGGGAGGTTTCCTAACACAAGATGGACATGTCATCTGTTACGAATCATGTAAACTGAAAGAACATGAATGAAATTGCGCTACACATGATTTTGAATTAGCAGCCATAATTCATGTGATGAAAATGTGGCGACATTATGTAATGGGGAGAAGGTTTTTGATACTAACTGAAAACAATGGTGTAAAGTTTTTATTCATTCAACCAGATCTCAATGGAAGGCAAGCGAGATGGCTATCCTTTTTAAGTAAATTTGATTTCGATGTACGACACATCAAAGGTAAAGAAAACAAAGTTGTAGATTCTCTCATTTGGAGGACTAACAAACTTTATGAGATAAGTGTTAGCAAAGAAGAAAATGACATCGAAGAAAGAATAAAATCCGCTAGGAGTAATGACAAAAAGTACATCAAAAAAGAAACAAAATTGCAAGAAAATGAAGAAAAACTGAAAAAAATAGATCTGAGTTTAGATAACAATAGACTGCTAAGGTTCACAAACAGGTTGTATGTACCTAATTATACTAATGTAAAATCAAGAATTCTTGATAAATTTCACAAAAGGTGGTATTTTGGTCATCCAGGATACCAGAATATGATAATAGCCTTAAGAAAATTGTTTTATTGGCCTAACATGAAGAATGAAACAACTGAATATTTATCTAAATTCTTATATTATCAACAGGTAAATGTTGAACATCAACATCCAGCGAGTATGATCCAGCCTCTACCTATACCGAAATGGAAGTGAGAGATTATCTCATTGGATTAGATCACAGGTTTTCCTAAGACTCAAAAGAAAAATGACTTGATTATGGTAGTGATTGATAAACTTAGCAAATATTCACATTTTATACCTATGAAATTTACTTATAAAGAAATTAATATTACTGAAATTTTTATGAAAGAAATATTTAGATTGCGTGGAATTCCTAAGAGGGTGATCTCCGATAGAGCTGTCAAATTTACATCAAAGTTTTGGAAGGAATTGTTTGCAGGATTGGATGCTAACTTGAATTTCAGCCCAAGATACCATCAACAAATGGTTGGGCAAACCGAACGAATGAATCAAATTGTGTAAGACATGTTACAAATGTACGTGAGGACGAAACCAACTAAGTGGGAGGAGTACCTATTCTTAGTTGAATTTTGTTACAATAATGGCGATCAGACATCAACCAAGATGAGTCCCTTCGAAGTATTATACCAAAGGAAATGCAGAACCTCGATTACCTAGGATAATCCAATTGACAGGCTTATGATTGTTGGAATATTGGTTGTTGTCATTGATGTCAACCCTAGTCATTGGTTTTGGACCGAAAAATTGATGAAGGTATTTGAACATGAATGACAATGCACATGTAGAAACAACACCCATGGATGGATAGTATACATTATGTTGTTTCTAGTGGGAGATGGCACATCACGTGGATCCTTATGGTTGAGGATAAATGAATTTTTGAAGATGACAAAGTGAATTGAGGAAGGAAGTACAGGTCGGACCTGGAAATAATTAAAGAAAAGAATTACAAAATAAGAAAGTGTCAATCATCACTAATGTTAAAAGGAAGTAACATAAATTGTATAAATACATATCATTATACACACAAGTTGAATTTCAGAGGAAATTTGAAGAAAAGAAGGTCAGATTTCAAGGGAGGATGAAGTCTTTTGGTGATGTGTTCTAAGGTATGTTATTTAAAGGTCATCTTACGATTTTATCTAAACTTTCTTTGTATAATGATTCATATGGTGAAATTGATATGGTATGGAGAAGACATATCTAGGTACCTGTGGTAAAAAAAATTAGATCTTTATTCGCTATAATTTTGGAGATACACCTTATGGAAGATAGAGTTTTTGACCCGTCCTAAAGCTAGTCAATAAACATGTGTTCCGGGTAAAACAATCATAACTTTTTCATAGAGAATACAAATCTCTATGATTTGGAGTTAGAAGCCATTATGTCGACATGTCATTAGTAGCCATTAAGGGTAGCATATCCCGATAAATATTTTATAGTTTGCGTGGATACAAGAAAATAAGGCTTGGGAGGTTTCCTAACACAATATGGCCATGTCATCTATTACAAATCATGTAAAATTAAAGAACATGAACGAAATTTCACTACACATGATTTGGAATTAGCAGCCATAATTCATGCGCTGAAAATGTGGTGACATTACGTAATGCGGAGAAGGTTTTTTCTACTAACCGAAAACAATGGTGTAAAGTTTTTACTTAGTCAACCAGATCTCAATGCAAGGCAAGCGAGATGGCTATCCTTTTTAAGTGAATTTGATTTCGAAGTACGACACATCAAAGGTAATGAAAACAAATTTGCAAATTATCTCATTCAGAGGACTAGCAAACTTTATGAGATAAAGTGTTAGAAAAGAAGAAAACGACATCGAACAAAGAATAAAATTTGCAAGGAGTAATGACGAAAAGTACATCAAAATAGAAACAAAATTGCAAAAAAATGAAGAAAAACTGAACAAAACATATCTGAGTTTAGATAAAAATGGACTACTAAGGTTCAAAAATAGGTTGTATGTACCTAATTCTACTAATGTAAAATCAAGAATTCTTGACAAATTTCACAAAAGGTGGTATTCTGGTCATCCAGGATACCAGAATATGATAACAGTGTTAAGAAAATTGTTTTATTGGCCTAAAATGAAGAATGAAACAACTGAATATTTATCTAAATTCTTAGATTATCAACAGATAAAGGTTGAATATCAACATCCATCTAGTATGATCTAGCCTCTACCTATACCAGAATGGAACTGAGAGATTATCTCATTAGACTTGATCACAGGTTTTCCTCAGACTCAAAAGAAAAATGACTCAATTATGGTAGTGATTGCTAAACTTAGCAAATATTGACATTTTATACCTGTGAAATTTACTTATAAAGAAATTAATATTACAAAAAAATTTATGAAAGAAATATTTAGATTGCTTGGAATTCCTAAGAGGGTGATCTCCGATAGAGCTGTCAAATTTACGTCAAAGTTTTGGAAGGAATTGTTTGCAGGATTGGATACTAACTTGAATTTTAACACAAACTACCTTCCACAAATGGATGGGAAAACTGAAAGAACGAATCAGAATGTGGAATACATGTTACAAATGTATGTGAGGATGAGACCAACTAAGTGGGAGGAGTACCTTTGCTTAGTTGAATTTTCTTACAATAATGGCTATCATACATCAACCAAGATGAGTCCCTTCGAAGTATTATACCAAAGGAAATGCAGAACCCTGATTAGCTAGGATAATCCAGTTGAAAATCTTATGATTGTTGGAATATTGGCTGTTTTCATTGATGTAAACCCTAGTCATTAGTTTTGGACCATAAAATTGATGAAGGTATTTGAACATGAATGAAAATGCACATGCAGACACAACACCCATGGATGGATAGTATACATCATGTTGTTTCCAGTGGTAGGTGTCACATCACATGGATCCTTATGGTTGAGGAGAAATCAATTTTTGAAGATGACAAAGTGAATTGAGGAAGGAAGTATAGGTCGGCCCTGGAGATAATTAAAGAAATGAATTACAAAATCAGAAAGTGTCAGGTCATCCCTAATATTAAAAGGAAGTGACATAAATGGTATAAATACATATCATTATATATTCATTATACACACAAGTCAAATTTCATAGGAAAGCTAAAGAAAATAAGGCCGGATTTCAAGGGAGGATGAAGTCTTTTGGTGATGTGTTCTAAGGTATGTTATTTACAGGTCATCTTACCATTTTCGCTATAACTTTCTTTGTAGAATGATTCATATGGTGAAATTGATATGGTATGGAGAAGACATATCTAGGTACCTATGGTAAAAAAAATCAGATCTTTATTCTCTATAATTTTGGAGATACACTCTATGGAAGATAGGATTTTTGACCTGTCCTGAAGCTAGTCAATAAACATGTGTTCCAGGTAAAACAATCATAACTTCTTCATAGATAATCCAAATGAAGTGAGACCAATTTCATTGGAAATATTACAGTCTTTATTTTCTTTTGTGGGAGTTTCATAATCGGATGTTAAATATTGAGTGTGGGGCATTCTGTACAAGTTCACTCTCCTAAATAAACCAAAATTGAATAAGGTCTACCATTCTCTCTATAACTTCTTTTTGGGGAGCATTCAAGGAGTGAAACTTGGAGGAATTTCATAGAAAACATTGAGTAATATTATATATAGGATCAAATTATTCCAATAATTGAATAATTGCAAAAGTTTAAGAAGTCTCAGGAAGCATTATCAGGTTATATGTGATGGTTTGTTGATGGTCATCATTTAATGCAAAGTTTCATTATCTCTCATATATTATTCGGTGGAAGGAAGGGGCAAGGATGGAGAGGTCAACCCTCTCTTGATATTGGAGGATTCTATATTCCTCTTGGAGGTTTATCCCTCCCTTTATATTTGGAAGATGTAGCTACCTTTGGAAGTCATTACTTCCTTTGAACAACAACTATTGATTATTTATCATATATTGTGCATGGTGTATTGTGGTGTATTGGTGTAACTCTTATACTATTGTTAATTTCTCATTGGATATAATTGAATGGTTTAAGTATAAGTTGAAAAGGTGTTTAAATTTTACTTGATACTGATTCACCCCCCTCTTAGTATCAACAATTGGTATCAGAGAAGGTTTCATTTAGAATAGTTTAACCACTGGAAGGAAAAACCTGAGTAGAGATGGATGACCATGAGCACATTTCAAATGGGATTCAAAGATTTTATGGAATAAATTATGCATACTGGAGTGATAGAGTGAAAACTTACCTAACAAATTTGGGAGCATACATTTGGTACTCAGTTGTAAATGGCTATGTAATCCCAAATAATGCTCCAACCGATCCAATTGAGAAGAATCTTATGAGTTGTAATTCAAAAGCCAGACATGTTATTCTAGTAGAATTGGCACCAACCATTGTTATCAAAGTGATGGGATGCAACACTTATAAAGAGGTATGGGACAAACTCAAGAGTATCTATGAAGGTGATATAAAAGTTAAGTAGGTCAAGCTTCAACGACATAGAGCATAATTTCAACCTATTTTCTTAGAGTTGAGAAAGTTGTTAATACTATCAGAGGATTAGGTGAATATCTATATGAATCCTTGGTTCTACAAAAAGTGTTGAGATCACTTCTCTTGAAGTATTATGCTAAGGTCTCTGCCATTGAAGAAACTAGGGACTTGACCAAAATGACAATGGATGAATTACATGGGTCTCTTATAGCATATGAAATGAGAATAGGTACAAAAGGTGACCAACCAAACAATGAAGCAGACTTTGAAGTCATAAAGAAAACAAAAGACAAGGATAATGACCTTGATGAAGAAATAGCAAATTTCGTAAGACGGTTCCATAAGGGAAGTGGAATATACAAAGGTAAGTCTCCTCTCAGATTCTTTAACTGTGGTAGAATAGGACATATTGTTGAAAACTGCTACTATAAAAAGAGAAGTCTCAACAATAAAAAGAGCTTCTACTCCAAGGAATATGACATCTCCTCATATGAGAGTGATGAAGACGATAATGATGGAGGATAATTCCTCTTCATAACCCAAGAAACCCAGGATGATGATCACAAGAATTCTAAAGAAGAAGAAATCATTTCTGAAGAAGATTCAGATGAAGAAACCAACCTTGATTCCTTTTGGGGATACAAAGACAATGCAAAGAGTGAAGAAGAAGATGAGAATCTTGAAAAGTTGAAGCATATTGAAACTAAAAATAGCAAGCTTAGAAACACAAACATAATAATAAAAGGTGAATTGAGTAGTTGTGAAGGAGAGAATTAGAAGCTTGAAAAGACCATTGATAGCTTGAAAGAAAAATTAGAAGATTATTAGAAATTGAAAGCATAATTGGATCACACAAAAGGGAGATACTATTGACAATAGAAAAGTTGAAGAAGTTCGAAAAAACACTAAAAAGTTAGATGACATCCTTAGAAATAAAAGATATCCAAATGACAAGACAGGACTAGGATACAATGATAGTTTGAAGTCAACAAAAAAAGAGAAGGAAGATGAAAATGATGAAACCAACACTCCAAAACAAGTTGAACAACAAGATAGAAGACTAGAATTCAGAAGGAATAAGACATTAAGAAAATCCTCTCCCATCATGTATGAAAGAAATCATTATGAAGGAAACTACAAAAGAATAGATCGTGAACCTAGATGCACCACACCACAAAGAATATCACTTAATCCTAGGTATCAAAATTTCTTTCTTGGACATTGTTATACTTGTGAAAATTTTGGACACAAGGCAATCAATTGTAGAATCAATGAAAGGCATAACTATGAAAGCTACATGAATGGTGAAAATAATATATATGGAAATGTTCGTAGACCTGTCAACAAAACTTTATAATCCATTTGACCCATTAATGGATCAAAATATTGTATGTTACAAGTGCAATAATCTTTGTCACAAAGCATGAGATTGCAAAGAGATGAAGGAAGATAATTGTATGTCAAATGTCTGTATACCAACTACAACATGTAAAAGGAAAGAAATTCCACAAAATGAAAACTGTCAAATAACATTAGTCACTAAAGAATGCAAAGAAGAATATGAATGGTTCATAGACAATGGGTGCTCATCTCATATGTCTGGATATCGAAGAAAAATTGTCATCTTGAAGAGAAAGGGTGGAAATGTTGCATTTGGAGATGACTCATATACCAAAATACTTGGAAAAGGAACTGTAAATCTTGGAAGTGAAAATGTAAAAGAAGGAAAAGTCCTATTGGTTGAATATCTGAAGCATAATCTCCTTAGTGTCAGCAAAATATGTGATCAAGGATACAATCTTACGTTTGACTCTTGAAAATGTAAAATCAGAGAAAATAACTCATGAAGATTGGTTCCAACTGCAACAATAAAACCAAACAACATATACATCCTAGACATGAAGAAGAGAGAGAAGACATAAGCCACACAAAAGGATTCCAAGGAAGAAAAAGTCCCAAAGACCAAAAATAAGGATGAAGTATTATTGAGTGCCACATGTTCAATGGGAGTAGCCCCAAAGAAGAGAGTTACCTTTTGTCATTAAAATCAGGGGGAGCATCCCTACCATTTTCCATTGATGTCAAAGGGGGAGGGAAATTTGGATCATGATGATAGGGGGAGAATGAGCATTTCCATTAATGACAAAGGGGGATATTGATGGAAGATTGGTTGTTGTCATTGATGTCAACCCTAGTCATTGGTTTTGGACCACAAGGTTGATAAAGGTATTTGGACATGAAGGACAATGTACATGTAGAAAAAAAAACCATGGATGGATAGTATACATCATGTTGTTTCCATTGGCAGGTGGAACATCATGTGGATCCTCATGGTTGAGGATAAATGATTTTTTGAAGATGACAAAGTAAATTGAAGAAGGAAGTACATGTAGGCCCTGAAGATAATTAAAGAAAATAATTACAAAATAAGAAAGTGTCAGGTCGGCTCTAATGTTAAAAGGAAGTGACATAAATGGTATAAATAAATATCATTATACATTCATTTTATAGACAAGTCGAATTTCATAGGAAATCAGAAGTAAAGAAGGTTGGATTTCAAGGGAGGATGAAGTCTTTTGGTGATGTGTTCTAAGGTATGTTATTTACAGGTCATCTTACCATTTTCGCTATAATGTTTTTTCTAGAATGATTCAAATGGTGAAATTGATATGGTATTAGGAATACATATCAAGGTACCTATGATAAAAGTTTCAAATCTTGATTCGCTATAATTATGGATATACACTTTGTGGAAGATAGGGCTTTTGACCAGTCCTGAAGCTAGTCAATAAATAGTTGTTCCGGGTAAAAAAATCATAACTTATTCATAGATAATCCAAATGAAGTGAGACCAATTTCATTGGAAACAATACAAACTTTGGTTTCTTGTGTGTGAGTTTTATAATTGGATGTTAAATATTGAGCGCGGGGAATTCTATACAAGTTTTCTCTACTGAATAAACCATAATTGAATAAAGTCTACCATTCTTTCTATAACTTCTTTTTGGGGAGGATTCAAGCAGTGAAAATTGGAGGAGTTTCAGAGAATACATTGAGTAATATTATCTATAGGATCAGAGTATTCCAAGAATTTAAGAATTGCATAAATTGAAGAAGTCCCAGGAAGCATTATCAGGTTCTATGTGATGGTTGGTTGATGGTGATGATTTAATGTAAAGTTTTATTATATCTCATATATTCTTGGTTGGAAGGAAGGGGAAAGGATGGAGAATTCAACCCTCTCTTGATATTGGAGGATTGTATCTTCCTCTTGGAGGTTTATCCCTCCCTTTCCATTTGGAAGTTGTAGATACCTTTGGAAGTCATTACTTCCATTGAACAATAACTATTGATTATTTCTCATATATTGTGCATGGTGTATTGTGGTGTATTGGTGTAACTCTTATACTATTGTTCATTTCTCATTGGAAATAATTGACTGGTTTAAGTATAAGTTGAAAAGGTTTTTAAATTGTACTTGATACTGATTCACCCCCCTCTCATTATTAACAATGATGGGACCGGAAATGCTCCAGGAAATGGAGAAAATGGTAAAAACAGTACAACAGAATTTAAAGGAGGCCGAAGACCGACAGAAAAGCTACGCAGATTTAAAAAGGAGACACCAATAATTTAAAATTGGGGACCATGTATATTTGAAAGTCAAAGAAAGGAGGAGCTCTCTAAAGCTAGGAATTTTTCAAAGTTGGCACCAAGGTTTTGTGGCCCTTTCAAGATTTTACCTCGAATCGGACCTATGGCGTATCAAATAGTACTTCCTGCAAAATTAAAAGTTTATAATTTTTTTCATGATTCCTTATTAAAAAATTATATTCATGATCCTACTCACATCATTGGTTGAAACATGGTGTAGGTGGAACCAGAAGGTGAGTTCCAAGCGGAACCTCTACACATTCTGGACAGGAAAGAAACAATACTATGAAACAGAGCCATCTTCCAAGTAAAAGTGCAATGAAAGCATCTTAGCCCTGAGGAGGCCACTTAGGAATTGGACGAATATTTGTGGCAATATTATCCAACCCTATTCTGAGAGAGGAATGAAAACTAAGGACAATGTTATACTTAAGGGGGAGAATATGTAATAGCCTCAAATTTTAGAATATTAAATTCTAAGTGAAGTTTGAAATAAGTTTTCATTTTTGGAAAATTCGGATTTGGAAATTATTTGCCATTTATGGAAAATTTGAATTTGGAATTTTTATTGTTGTAATTAATTATTTGTTGAATTTTGGGAAAACATTTGACTTTCCTAACTAACTTCTTTTATTTTGACACATGTGAAAGATAAACTTTTAATAAATTAAATGTTGGAAGAAAAATGGAACAACCAAGTTAAAAATAGCTGACCATGAATCCATGAGTGGGAAACATGTTTGAGTTACCTCAAGGATTATTTTTACAAGTGGAAAATGTGGAATTTAACCACTAGCAACCCCTAAAAATTAGGGATTTGTAAAGCTGTGAATTTCACAAGGAGGGAAGGAAAGACCTAGGCACAAGGATCCATATAACAACAACATATGGAGGAGGTAGGACGTTGCCTAGTATGTTGGGGGAAAAGAAACTATTTGTGGTTATGAGCACTATTAGTGTGAGGAAAGGAAATTTGGATATGTGAATTGTGACTATATCTAAGGAGGATCATTGAGTTTTCCCTTCTCGACTCATGGTTAGGCTAGGGGGTGAACATGGAAAGTGAACTTGGTTGTTCTGTTGTATGGTTTGGTGGAACATGGATTTTCCATTTGTATTTCATCATCAGGTTTCAGACATGTATCGTGGCTTGCATTCCTTGTCAATGTTATGTTTATGATTATTATTTGTTAGGAATATGATGGCTTACTATAGTTAAAGGATACTGAATATATTGGTTGTTTGAGATATGATGCTGGTATATATATATATGATCATACATAAAGAAATGGTAGAACTATTGTTATATTCCTATTGACCATTGGGTTATATATATTTTGAATTCCTATTCAAATATGTACATAAAAATCACTATAGAGAAATGGCATAATAAGGAATAAACTTAGATGGGTGCATATTAATTTGATAACATATAAAAATAGATAAACGAATAACAGTTTGAATATGTTCTTTATTACCACATAAATATAGTGATGAATTCAAAGTATCTTACAAAATCAACCTTTGTATTAAATCGATCACTATTCAAAATATTACAATTCGAGTACCATAATCCAAACTCCACAACCTCTTATATTGTAAATAGAGCTCTAAGAAAGTGTACAAAAAATATGGATATAACCGAAGTTAATGTGTGGAAGGCCATGGAATTCGAATACCTTTCGAGTAAGATGATTCCTTCATCCGATTTTGCCAACTTGCACAACCTACAAAGGAAGTAAAAGGGGGTTTAGTAAACTGTGGTAGCATTTTAATTCTATGGAGATCAAACAATAAGAATAAGTCAAGGACAATACTTAGCTTGAGTTTGGCTAAAAACCAAATCGCCTTTTATTCTTGTGTGACAATTTGTCCATGATCTAGGAGGAGGAGGAGTGGGATTGAAACCAACTAATGGGTACCCTCGCAAAACAGAAAAGGGCCCCATCATTAATTTAACATATCTATGCATAGAACCTCACTTTTAAAATAGAGAAAACAACAATAAGAAATTATCATCCAAATAGACCGTGCACATATTTATCAAACAAGAAGCACATAATATAATAATTATCCAAACCATGTGTTTATTCACAATAGATCATTAAAATCTAAACAACTTTATAAAATGGTAAAATCTGAAATTCTGAGTGCATATCAACATACAATAAGAACCAAATCCATAGGCTAAACTTTAACTGTGCAAGAATGTGTTCGAACCCTACGACTTTCAAATCAACAATGGTTTAAACAATGATACCCTCTCGTTTGCTATTGTAGAGTGATCGATATAGGAAAGGATTTTAGTAAACATCTTAATTTCATATATGTAGATCAAGCAAAGGATGTTGTTGAGGTGGCCATGAGACAATCCTTCTCAGCAGAGAAATTGTTTTACAGCCAGAGGGTACAAGAAAGTGTTCTTTTCAAACGAATAAAATCTTGATTATATTGCTATTTAAATACATAAAAGGTAAACAAGAAAACTTTCCCATAGAGTGTTAATATTTCCATATATTTACACATAGTGTAAATTACAAATTTCCCACAGAGGGTTAATACTGCTATTTATATACATAGAAGGTAAATATGAATTTCACACAGAGGGTTAATATTTCCATATAATTATAAAGAGGGTTAATATTTCCATATAATTATACAGAGGGTAAATTACGAAATTTCTGACATAGTGTCAACAACAAACAAGGTTGAATAATAGAAATCAATGTAGCAAGTCTTGGGATCTCTAGATGAGTCACAGAGGATAAGAATAACATTATTACAATGGTGAATAAAATAAAAAAGCAAAGGGTTTAACATTAGAATGATTCGGGCCACTGTCCAACTAGGAGAGGACCATAATGAGTATAGGTTAGAAGCCTAACATCCAACCAAGAGGAAAATGTACTAACTCTCTGAACCCGAAACCATAAACCCGGTGGAAATCTTGGGTAGCAAATGCATATGGGGGTGCAACTATCAACCCTCAAAAATAGAGAAAGGAAAACATGAGGCCTGCTACTTTGAGATCTCAAGTAAATTACATTTGCATCAAACAAAGAAAAGAAGTCTGTACATTGAAGACATTAGGGAATCATTGCACGTAACAGAGAAGACATTACAAAATATGTCTCACAGAAAACATAAGAGACAAGACATTACTTACCATGTGCATAGAAGACCTGGATGTGCATGCCTCCTTCCATTGTTCACCAGGGCCGAGCTTACCAAGTCGTCGGCCATATACAAAACAGAGGAAAATGTTAGTATACAATGCAGAGGCCGATTTCACATAAAGCGCAGAGGAAAAAATTCTTGTTACAGGATGAAAGGGGAAACTATGAATAACAACTTTCTACCTCGAGGGCCTCGTTAGAGGAGTAAACGCAGTGGGTATTCATCCTTAGGTCTTCCATGTGAAGTCGAGGATATGGTGAGCCCGCATTAGGCATGGTTTCCTAATTGTCAGCCTCGAAGGGACGGGACAAGCTCACCATTAATGAACCAGACCACGAGTAAATTCCTACAGGACTAGACCTGTCATCCACCTTAAACAGTTTTTGAACCACTTCATTACTGAGCTATGTTAATAATCGAACCCTAGAATGAAAGGACTACGTTAATAGTCAGGTAGAGTTTACCAATGTTAGGAATAGGTTTATGTTCATAATGTTAGAACAAAACAATATGTTGTGTATAGATATATGTTTGTTACACTATGCTAAAGTCATACGTTGTCATGGTCTCCATATAATAGTCTACATGATTAAACTATATATATTGTATGGATAGTGTTAGTGTTATGGTATCCATATGATAATATATATGGTAAAAAATATATATATTGTATGGATAGTGTTAGTGTTATGGTATCCATATGGTATTCTATATGGTAAACAATATATATATTTTTATGGTTAGCGTTAGTGTTATGATATCCACATGATAGTCTATATCGTTATGGTCAGTGTTATTGTTATAGATAGTCGATATGATGGTCTATAGTTTATAGTCTATTTCGCATTGTATTATGGATATCATGTCTTGACATAGACATGTTGGTTATTCTAAGGGGTATGATATCCCTCATTGCAATTTTATTCAATACAAATAAGTGAATGATTCTAATCCAATAACGATGGTAACTCTGCTATGCATACGATAAAAGAATAAAGATATATTTAATGGATTATCTCTGTGTCGCCATCAATGTTGGAGAGTCAAGTAACTTTAATGTCCCCTAACAAAAAAAAAATTATTTGGGAAATCCGGGGTACATTACATCATAAATAATTATAACCATTCGATCAACTTAGAATAACTAATCAATGGTCGATATTGTGAGCACTTTTGGATCATGTTGTCATTGATACCAATGGTTTTGGGAGATTGTTGGATCATGTGTCGTTGATGCAAATGGTTTGATTGATTGATGTCAAGTAATTGATTGATTGATGATTTTCCTTGATGAGAATGATAGATGTCAAAGTGGAAACCAATTGATAAAGATGGATCATTGATATGATGCATAGATTAAGATGGATCAATGTGTTGTCATTGATACATGATGGTGTATAGTTTGTTTGATGAAAATATGATTCATTATTTTCTTATCATGATTGATAAGGTGCACAAATGGATGAGCTCCAAAGTGGTCCCCTTATGGTGAAATCCCTCACAGGAAGATGCTTTGTGGTTGAGAGGACCCATGCTTGTATCTGGAATAATGAAATGAAGATCGATGAAGTTGTTGGTGAAGCTATCCTAGATGGATAGTGTTTGTCATGCCATTTTTAGTGGTATGTAGAAAGTCACATAACTCCTCACAGTTTTAGAGTTATGGCCTTATGAAGTTGGACGACCCCCATATGAAGGCTTGAATCCCCCAAGGTCAAAGAAGTCAAAGTGTTTGAAAAGAAGAAATCATTATTTAAATGATAAAGTAAAGTGACAAAGTCAAGGTGGATTATTTAAATAATAAAAAGAAGTGACAAAATTAAGAAGGAATATTTAAATGATAGAGTATTGGAGAACTTTCTATTCATGGAAAGTGGTTAACCCTAAAATAAGGAAAATAGGTTAAACAACCTAGAAATGGGTTAAGTGACCTAGAAATGGGTTAAGTGACCTAGAAGATGAAAGTATAAATAAGAAGCTAGTATCTCTTGTGAAATGTACATTTGGTGAGAATCCTTTTTGTGGATCAATGGATAGATTCTTGTGAATATCTTTTGGAGTATTGATGGAGAGCTTCTTGTGAGAGCATATTATTGGTGTGGATCTCTTGAGAATGATTGAAGATCTATTTTGAGGAAGAGAGCGAGGGGAGGATCTCATGGATGCATCAAAGTTTCAGCAATATCAGAGATCTTGACGAAAAAATTCTCGAAACTTCAGAACCCCTAGTTTCTGATGCATACATGGACTATCTGTGTATAGGGTGCGTATACATTGAGGTATACATGGGATGAATGTGTATATAGTCAGTATGTACATGGGCTGTCTGAAGACAGGGAGAGTATGGTGGACATAATGGTAAAGACTTGTGCTTGAGTTGGTGCCAAGCTCTTGGATGATGAGGCAGGTTCCAGATCTACATTCTATGGCCTTAGAGCTATCATTGAGACACTGGTATGGTTACATTATTGTCTTGATGGATACTATTATTTGATGTGTTTTGAATGCTTAGGGAATTATTGGTATGGATTCTATGATATGGTTCAGTTTGGTTGATTTGGTTGATGGAGTGATCGGTACACTTGTGATTAAGTAGTGACATGATTGCTATGGTACACTAGTTGTTTATACATGTTTGAGATAACATTCATATTGATTTATTGTGGATCATGAGCAAGCTATTGGAGATCTTGGAGATGTTGTGACTTATCGGTGGTTAGTTTGGACAGTGGAAGTCGGAAAATAAAGTGATTGTAGGTTGCAGAGGATCTGAGCGTGTGAAGCAAAGAAAAACCCTAGTTGCTCAGAAGGATACACATGTTTCATTATACACTGACCGCATGCACACGGGGGCTGTAGTGAGCCAGGGCGCGTACACAAGCGCATTGCACTACTGACAAGTCACGTACCTGTTGACAAATTGATATCTTTTGAGGATTGTTGCCTCATCTCAGTTATTGCTGAGGGTGTAAGCTAAGTCTTGCATTATAGAGTTGGTTGTCTTGTAGAGTTGTACTCTATTCAGTTTTTACTGATAAACCTCAGATTGTTGTCCATAATATGAATAAAACTTTTACATACATCTTGTGTTCTTTGTGTTCCTTGTAGTGTTGACTTGATGATGATATATGTTCTCATCTAACTGGTTATAAATGACAACAATGGGTAATGAATAAATGTTGAATGTTAACTAAGGATTTTTTGTAAAGAGGGAATATTTTGGGAAAAATATCACCACACTCATTCACCCTCCCCTCTAAGTGTGGTTGGTGTTTCCAACAATTGGTATCAGAGTAGGCCTTCACTACAAGTCTTAACAAGATTGAAGGAGATCCATAGACACACAAATGGATGATGAAGTTCCAATCCTTGATGAGGAAGACTATTCTACTTGGAGAATAGAGATGAGATTATATTTGAAGACAATGGAAGAAACTATTTGGAAGGCAGCCATTGGTGGATCAGTTACATTAAAGAACAAGTCAAAGTTTGCAGCTCAAAGGGAAGGAAAGAAGAATGATGCATTGGCTCTCAAGACCATTCTTAGTGGATTCTCAAGCCCTATCAAAGATAGCATGGGACAATGCACTTCCACCAAGGGTCTATGGCTAAATCTAGAGGAGACATATCAAAACAGGAAGGAGAAGGAAGAAATTGAAGACCACTCCATCAAGATCATCAAAGGTAAAGAATCATCAAAAACTCTTGAATGCATTGTTTCTAAATGTGATTTTGAAAACATTTCAAGTGAAGATAAAGAATCAA